>JAHPZR010039436.1:0-10393 GCA_019787425.1 Platygyra sinensis | reverse complement strand
AGCCAATCACAAAGTACACTGACAATCCAGTGAAGCAATCAAATGCCAAGGAAATAAATGTTGCCGACGAAAAGCGCGGTAAAACGTGTGCGGGTGAGTTGGATTGGTTTTGGCTTGAATTCTGATTGGATCAAAAAGTGGTGGCCAATCGTGTGGCGTAATAATGCAAAACCATTCACACAGATGAAAATCGCTCCAAAAAAAAAAGCCTTCACAAAATCTCCCTTAGTAACTTATTTGTGCCTTTACCAATTACCTGGAATAAGAGAAACACCTGCCCAGTTTCCCCGCGTCTCTTTTTATAGACTTGTACTTTTTCCCAGTGTTTCTACTTGCAGCACTGTTAACATCTCCGTGGCTAACAACGTGACACTTTGCATATGATATGCATTGCCGTTTCAATCTCAATAATACTAGCTTGTTCCATGCTCTCTCGGTCAGTGGGGACTATCGTCTAAACGGTGGGGCGAAAGCAAAACGAACCCCTCCTTTCCTCTCAGTGATCAGCCTGCTAGATTTTTCTTTCACCCGCCCTTTGACCGAGAGACTAAAGCAGGCCACAATAATATCGGTTTCCAAAGTCAAGCAGCCTATTTGTTACTTGGTGTTCTTAAAACAAAGACGATCATTTAATATGAGGTAGGCCGTTAACTAAAAATACCAATAATTTACTCGCCGATATACACAGCCGAGCCACATAGGCTTTGTACAGGCTTCAGCCGCATTGTGTTAGGGCCTGGGGATGAGGCTGTTTATCTGAGCAATACGACCTTTTAACGTGAAAAGGAGAGAACTTAAGTGCGAGGTCTTTCTACGAACCTAAAATGTAAAAGTTGGCTATTATAACGTTTGTTTAAATAGTCGATTTTATCTGTATGTAAAGTCTTGGTAAGGCGATTCATAAAGTTTGTTTTTCTTTTCGCAACAAGGCAAGTTTAAAAAAAATTCAAGTGCCGTACCTTAGTATTCAGAAAAAAATCAGACACTTTTAACCAGAAAAGGTAAACAACAAGACTGCGAAAATCACGTAGTATAAAAGGTCATAGTCTAAAGCAAGAGATCATATTTTCTTGTCCAAGCATAAACGGCGCCTAAATTTGAATAACAATACTTTATACATCCTAAAGCACTGGCAAGACAGGATTGCAAGTAGCCCAAAGTTTCTACTTGCGTCTCCTTACGCCGAGTCTTTTAGGCCAGAGCTTAAACCTCGTGTAAATATTTTCAGACAAAGGATGTCAGGAGCCCATGAAGTATGTGTATTGTTACTCAAGTATCGGCGCCATTTATGAAAAGTGGCTATGCTAGAAGACACGATAGGACGTTTTCTTTCGAAAAATAGAAACATAGCAATAAAGCAAAGCTGATCACTACGAAGGAAGCTTAACGCCGGCGACAATGCCATGAATGGCAAGAATGGCAGCTATGGACAGCTGTTTTGACCTGGTTGGGTCTCGCCAGAACGGGGAAGCTGCAGCAGGAAGCTGGAGTATAGCCGCCATTTTGTGTGACTCCGTTATCACCATCTTGCGTACGCGCTCACTAACGATACCGCTAACCATCGTTATTATACATTGAACTCTCTAACTCTTTTCTGATTGGCCGAAAGCGTACAGTGAATTTCGAAATCAGCGCCCGTGACATCATAACTGCAGATTATACAATAATCATGTCAAGGTCACGGGTAATCGTGTCATGGTCACGGGTAATCATGTCATGTATGACCACAGTGCATGATTTCCAAGGTATAATCCGGCATGTCAACTTCGCGCCACTCGTGTTGCTTGCCGTCAGTGAAGAAGCAGAAACATGACTTCCATGTTTTTGCCTTCAATGTGTAATAAAACAATTATTAGATTCGGTTTTTGTGATATCCAGAATAATCAAGGTCGAGGTAAGGGTTATCAGCCTCAGCCTTAGGCTTCGGCTGATGACACTTACCTCGACCTTGATTATTCTGGATATCACAAAAACCTCAACAACAATATATTGTTTATAATCGTGTGGAAATCAATTCATGGGTTTTCTTTCTTTCTTTCCTATATGAGCTGGAGCTCCGCTATGAATGATGAAAAGTTGAATTTAGTTGAAAAAAATAGCCTTCGACCCTATAACTTTTCTGAGAAAAGAGGAACTGTCATTCTAAAATTGACGGGGCGGAAATAATTGACCTGTATCTAAAACGCGTTTTTGTTGGAAAAACCACCACCAATTGCTAAAATTTTGGCTATTTTCCATTAAACGTCCGGTGACTTGGCACATCACCTGTCAAAAGCACCGACTCTACTTCAAATTTAGTCACATTGTCATTTAATTATATCTTCGGAATAATAACTAATAAATTATTTCTACCAGTAATAAAGTCTTTGAACCAGGCCTTAAACTAATTTGCTAAGTTTATTTCAAAAAAAGGAATCAGAAACGGTAGAAACGTATGAAGTTAACTTCTTTTAAAATTATGGTAATTACTTTCCTTGAGAAGAACTCAGTGATCTTTAGAGATCTACTGTGCATGCTTTATCAAAATTTCTACATGGTCGTTTCAGCTTTTCTAGAGGGTCTAAATGGAGGGGGGGGGGGGGATGGGGGGGGGGTCCGCATGTCGGTTGTCGGTTAAAATTTTCGACCTTTGCCGGTTGTTGGTAAATCTCAGTTAATTTTTTTGTCGCTAGTCGGTAATTGTTTCCTCGTCTTGTCGGTAGTCAGTAATATTTTCTAGCCCTTTGTCACTAGTCAGTTAACCCCATTCACACCCTCTTTCTATACCTGCGTTTCTCCCGTACATTTTTTATACCGATTTACTTAAGCCCGTTCGAGAGCTTCTCTTACAAATAACATTACAGCAATTGCTGCGTTAAATTCAAGATAGGCACACCACGATTTTCATAATTAGCATTATGTTAGTCTGCTTCGTTCCTGCAAGAGCCTTAACTCCTCTAAAACTTCACTGGTTTAATCTTCATCTCAGCTCTCTTGAGCGAGTAATTATATCCTTTCCAGTGATACCAGTTGACACCATCAGCCTGTGATGAATGCGCTCCATGGTGATAAAGACCGTTCAGGTTGGAGTGATGACAGCTCTCGTGCCACCAGGCTCCTTTGTAGGACACAGCACAGTTACTGCCCGAGGAGCTGTCATTATCCTGGTCTTTGGTGCTAAAGGGTTGACCACGATGAAGAGAAAGGGAATCACCGGCAGTTCCTGTACAACAAAAACCAGAGCGCTAGACTACAGTGCTAAATACATTTCACACTCAGTAAAGTTTTTTATATTATTTTGCGCAAATCACTGATAGATCAAGGAAACTCAATATCGTGGTAGTATTAGTTGAACCGGCATAGCTAAGGAGGTTTGTCACCCATAGATATCAGGAGTTTTACAAGCAGAATCATGGCAGTTGCAAAATGATGCTGTCTTTTTAAAAGTTCTCTTTATTTTCCACACCCCGACCAGCCGTCCACATCGGAGATATTTGATTCTACGGTTTGGCCTGCCGTCCACACCAACTCCGTCACGGAAACAAAGCGTAGCGCGAACGCTCTTCAACTCGAAGGAATTTGAAAACGTCGGCTTTGTGTTTTAGTATAGACGAAAAAGCATTTCTTAAAAAAATGAAAATTTCCTACCAAATTTAACACTTTTCAAAGCTGTCAGTTCTCCTTCATTGAGTCAATAAATATTTCTTCTCGTTAGAAGCAGGATCACACTGGTTGGCTGTTAGGCATAGAATACATTCTAAAATTTTACTTTTAACTTTTAAAGCACTCCATGGTATGGCACCAGCTTATATTAGCGATTTAATTAATGTAAGAAGGTACACGCTATTCACTACGCTCCAATTCAGGCACTATCCTATTACATCCAGCAGGGAAAATGAAAAAAATCTTTTGGTGATAGATCTTTAATTTAGTGTAGCTGCGCCTACAGTGTGGAACACACTCCCAGTAAGCCTGCGTAACACTGATTTTATTTTGACTTTGAAATCTTTTCTTTAAACATATCTTGTTAAATTATCTTTTAGCTTTTAGTGCTTAAATTACTTTGTTATGGTTGTTTTTGTTATTGTTAAATATAGTTTATGTACATATCTAGTATATTTTAATATTGTGATGTACTTTTGATCATTGAATGTTAAAAAGCGCAATATAAATTAATAAATTGATAAATTAATAATAAAAAATAATAAAATAAATTATTATTATTATTATTATTTTTAAATAATCCAAAACTTTATTAAGAAATTCAAAGAAAAATCTTAATTTTACAATAATAATAATCATACAATAATGAATCACTTAAATATGCGTTATAAAAATAAAAAAATTCCATTACATCACATTCCATTATTATTATTATTATTATTATTATTATTATTATTATTATTATTATTATTATTGTTATAATTTTTATTTTTATTATTATTATTAAAAAATAATTAAAGAAAACCTGGCCTATTTTCTTAAATTGTTGATGTATCAACCAGTTCTCATGAGTAACATCAGGAACAACATCTACGAAAATCACGCGAATTAGAATAAGGGAATTAACATCTCGATAAAATTTGTGACAACCAACTAACCTGAATACGTTCCAATACTCAACTGGTATTTAGTCCTCTCGCTCGTAATAGCAAACATGTCGTATTCTGCGTAGGCTGTTTTTCCCTCGATATCTTCCAGGTCAACACGGAGCCGATATCTCTCACTGTTTGTCAGGCGATGTATCTTGTCCAGTCCCAGCCAAAACTCGCCATTAAGATTGCCAAAGCCATTCTTGTAGTCGGCCCAGCCACGGTAGAAATCAACGGAACCGTCTTTTCTCTTCTGGAAGATATCGAGGGAAAAACAGCCTACGCAGAATACGACATGTTTGCTATTACGAGCGAGAGGACTAAATACCAGTTGAGTATTGGAACGTATTCAGGTTAGTTGGTTGTCACAAATTTTATCGAGATGTTAATTCCCTTATTCTAATTCGCGTGATTTTCGTAGATGTTGTTCCTGATGTTACTCATGAGAACTGGTTGATACATCAACAATTTAAGAAAATAGGCCAGGTTTTCTTTAATTATTTTTAAATAATCAAAACTTTATAAAAATTCAAAGAAAAATCTAATTTACAATAATAATAATCATACAATAATGAATCACTAAATATGCGTATAAAAATAATAAAGGAATGTCGATGTACATGGACATTCCTTTATTATTTTTATACGCATATTTAGTGATTCATTATTGTATGATTATTATTATTGTAAATTAAGATTTTTCTTTGAATTTTTATAAAGTTTTGGATTATTAAAAAATAATTAAAGAAAACCTGGCCTATTTTCTTAAATTGTTGATGTATCAACCAGTTCTCATGAGTAACATCAGGAACAACATCTACGAAAATCACGCGAATTAGAATAAGGGAATTAACATCTCGATAAAATTTGTGACAACCAACTAACCTGAATACGTTCCAATACTCAACTGGTATTTAGTCCTCTCGCTCGTAATAGCAAACATGTCGTATTCTGCGTAGGCTGTTTTTCCCTCGATATCTTCCAGAAGAGAAAAGACGGTTCCGTTGATTTCTACCGTGGCTGGGCCGACTACAAGAATGGCTTTGGCAATCTTAATGGCGAGTTTTGGCTGGGACTGGACAAGATACATCGCCTGACAAACAGTGAGAGATATCGGCTCCGTGTTGACCTGGAAGATATCGAGGGAAAAACAGCCTACGCAGAATACGACATGTTTGCTATTACGAGCGAGAGGACTAAATACCAGTTGAGTATTGGAACGTATTCAGGTTAGTTGGTTGTCACAAATTTTATCGAGATGTTAATTCCCTTATTCTAATTCGCGTGATTTTCGTAGATGTTGTTCCTGATGTTACTCATGAGAACTGGTTGATACATCAACAATTTAAGAAAATAGGCCAGGTTTTCTTTAATTATTTTTTAATAATAATAATAAAAATAAAAATTATAACAATAATAATAATAATAATAATAATAATAATAATAATAATAATAATAATAATAATGGAATGTGATGTAATGGAATTTTTTTATTTTTATAACGCATATTTAAGTGATTCATTATTGTATGATTATTATTATTGTAAAATTAAGATTTTTCTTTGAATTTCTTAATAAAGTTTTGGATTATTTAAAAATAATAATAATAATAATAATTTATTTTATTATTTTTTATTATTAATTTATCAATTTATTAATTTATATTGCGCTTTTTAACATTCAATGATCAAAAGTACATCACAATATTAAAATATACTAGATATGTACATAAACTATATTTAACAATAACAAAAACAACCATAACAAAGTAATTTAAGCACTAAAAGCTAAAAGATAATTTAACAAGATATGTTTAAAGAAAAGATTTCAAAGTCAAAATAAAATCAGTGTTACGCAGGCTTACTGGGAGTGTGTTCCACACTGTAGGCGCAGCTACACTAAATTAAAGATCTATCACCAAAAGATTTTTTTCATTTTCCCTGCTGGATGTAATAGGATAGTGCCTGAATTGGAGCGTAGTGAATAGCGTGTACCTTCTTACATTAATTAAATCGCTAATATAAGCTGGTGCCATACCATGGAGTGCTTTAAAAGTTAAAAGTAAAATTTTAGAATGTATTCTATGCCTAACAGCCAACCAGTGTGATCCTGCTTCTAACGAGAAGAAATATTTATTGACTCAATGAAGGAGAACTGACAGCTTTGAAAAGTGTTAAATTTGGTAGGAAATTTTCATTTTTTTAAGAAATGCTTTTTCGTCTATACTAAAACACAAAGCCGACGTTTTCAAATTCCTTCGAGTTGAAGAGCGTTCGCGCTACGCTTTGTTTCCGTGACGGAGTTGGTGTGGACGGCAGGCCAAACCGTAGAATCAAATATCTCCGATGTGGACGGCTGGTCGGGGTGTGGAAAATAAAGAGAACTTTTAAAAAGACAGCATCATTTTGCAACTGCCATGATTCTGCTTGTAAAACTCCTGATATCTATGGGTGACAAACCTCCTTAGCTATGCCGGTTCAACTAATACTACCACGATATTGAGTTTCCTTGATCTATCAGTGATTTGCGCAAAATAATATAAAAAACTTTACTGAGTGTGAAATGTATTTAGCACTGTAGTCTAGCGCTCTGGTTTTTGTTGTACAGGAACTGCCGGTGATTCCCTTTCTCTTCATCGTGGTCAACCCTTTAGCACCAAAGACCAGGATAATGACAGCTCCTCGGGCAGTAACTGTGCTGTGTCCTACAAAGGAGCCTGGTGGCACGAGAGCTGTCATCACTCCAACCTGAACGGTCTTTATCACCATGGAGCGCATTCATCACAGGCTGATGGTGTCAACTGGTATCACTGGAAAGGATATAATTACTCGCTCAAGAGAGCTGAGATGAAGATTAAACCAGTGAAGTTTTAGAGGAGTTAAGGCTCTTGCAGGAACGAAGCAGACTAACATAATGCTAATTATGAAAATCGTGGTGTGCCTATCTTGAATTTAACGCAGCAATTGCTGTAATGTTATTTGTAAGAGAAGCTCTCGAACGGGCTTAAGTAAATCGGTATAAAAAATGTACGGGAGAAACGCAGGTATAGAAAGAGGGTGTGAATGGGGTTAACTGACTAGTGACAAAGGGCTAGAAAATATTACTGACTACCGACAAGACGAGGAAACAATTACCGACTAGCGACAAAAAAATTAACTGAGATTTACCAACAACCGGCAAAGGTCGAAAATTTTAACCGACAACCGACATGCGGACCCCCCCCCCATCCCCCCCCCCCCCTCCATTTAGACCCTCTAGAAAAGCTGAAACGACCATGTAGAAATTTTGATAAAGCATGCACAGTAGATCTCTAAAGATCACTGAGTTCTTCTCAAGGAAAGTAATTACCATAATTTTAAAAGAAGTTAACTTCATACGTTTCTACCGTTTCTGATTCCTTTTTTTGAAATAAACTTAGCAAATTAGTTTAAGGCCTGGTTCAAAGACTTTATTACTGGTAGAAATAATTTATTAGTTATTATTCCGAAGATATAATTAAATGACAATGTGACTAAATTTGAAGTAGAGTCGGTGCTTTTGACAGGTGATGTGCCAAGTCACCGGACGTTTAATGGAAAATAGCCAAAATTTTAGCAATTGGTGGTGGTTTTTCCAACAAAAACGCGTTTTAGATACAGGTCAATTATTTCCGCCCCGTCAATTTTAGAATGACAGTTCCTCTTTTCTCAGAAAAGTTATAGGGTCGAAGGCTATTTTTTTCAACTAAATTCAACTTTTCATCATTCATAGCGGAGCTCCAGCTCATATAGGAAAGAAAGAAAGAAAACCCATGAATTGATTTCCACACGATTATAAACAATATATTGTTGTTGAGGTTTTTGTGATATCCAGAATAATCAAGGTCGAGGTAAGTGTCATCAGCCGAAGCCTAAGGCTGAGGCTGATAACCCTTACCTCGACCTTGATTATTCTGGATATCACAAAAACCGAATCTAATAATTGTTTTATTACACATTGAAGGCAAAAACATGGAAGTCATGTTTCTGCTTCTTCACTGACGGCAAGCAACACGAGTGGCGCGAAGTTGACATGCCGGATTATACCTTGGAAATCATGCACTGTGGTCATACATGACATGATTACCCGTGACCATGACACGATTACCCGTGACCTTGACATGATTATTGTATAATCTGCAGTTATGATGTCACGGGCGCTGATTTCGAAATTCACTGTACGCTTTCGGCCAATCAGAAAAGAGTTAGAGAGTTCAATGTATAATAACGATGGTTAGCGGTATCGTTAGTGAGCGCGTACGCAAGATGGTGATAACGGAGTCACACAAAATGGCGGCTATACTCCAGCTTCCTGCTGCAGCTTCCCCGTTCTGGCGAGACCCAACCAGGTCAAAACAGCTGTCCATAGCTGCCATTCTTGCCATTCATGGCATTGTCGCCGGCGTTAAGCTTCCTTCGTAGTGATCAGCTTTGCTTTATTGCTATGTTTCTATTTTTCGAAAGAAAACGTCCTATCGTGTCTTCTAGCATAGCCACTTTTCATAAATGGCGCCGATACTTGAGTAACAATACACATACTTCATGGGCTCCTGACATCCTTTGTCTGAAAATATTTACACGAGGTTTAAGCTCTGGCCTAAAAGACTCGGCGTAAGGAGACGCAAGTAGAAACTTTGGGCTACTTGCAATCCTGTCTTGCCAGTGCTTTAGGATGTATAAAGTATTGTTATTCAAATTTAGGCGCCGTTTATGCTTGGACAAGAAAATATGATCTCTTGCTTTAGACTATGACCTTTTATACTACGTGATTTTCGCAGTCTTGTTGTTTACCTTTTCTGGTTAAAAGTGTCTGATTTTTTTCTGAATACTAAGGTACGGCACTTGAATTTTTTTTAAACTTGCCTTGTTGCGAAAAGAAAAACAAACTTTATGAATCGCCTTACCAAGACTTTACATACAGATAAAATCGACTATTTAAACAAACGTTATAATAGCCAACTTTTACATTTTAGGTTCGTAGAAAGACCTCGCACTTAAGTTCTCTCCTTTTCACGTTAAAAGGTCGTATTGCTCAGATAAACAGCCTCATCCCCAGGCCCTAACACAATGCGGCTGAAGCCTGTACAAAGCCTATGTGGCTCGGCTGTGTATATCGGCGAGTAAATTATTGGTATTTTTAGTTAACGGCCTACCTCATATTAAATGATCGTCTTTGTTTTAAGAACACCAAGTAACAAATAGGCTGCTTGACTTTGGAAACCGATATTATTGTGGCCTGCTTTAGTCTCTCGGTCAAAGGGCGGGTGAAAGAAAAATCTAGCAGGCTGATCACTGAGAGGAAAGGAGGGGTTCGTTTTGCTTTCGCCCCACCGTTTAGACGATAGTCCCCACTGACCGAGAGAGCATGGAACAAGCTAGTATTATTGAGATTGAAACGGCAATGCATATCATATGCAAAGTGTCACGTTGTTAGCCACGGAGATGTTAACAGTGCTGCAAGTAGAAACACTGGGAAAAAGTACAAGTCTATAAAAAGAGACGCGGGGAAACTGGGCAGGTGTTTCTCTTATTCCAGGTAATTGGTAAAGGCACAAATAAGT
Source organism: Platygyra sinensis (assembly GCA_019787425.1). Lineage (NCBI taxonomy): Eukaryota > Metazoa > Cnidaria > Anthozoa > Scleractinia > Merulinidae > Platygyra > Platygyra sinensis. Next base: position 244 of record JAHPZR010039436.1, on the reverse strand, counting down.
TACTAAGGGAGATTTTGTGAAGGCTTTTTTTTTTGGAGCGATTTTCATCTGTGTGAATGGTTTTGCATTATTACGCCACACGATTGGCCACCACTTTTTGATCCAATCAGAATTCAAGCCAAAACCAATCCAACTCACCCGCACACGTTTTACCGCGCTTTTCGTCGGCAACATTTATTTCCTTGGCATTTGATTGCTTCACTGGATTGTCAGTGTACTTTGTGATTGGCTAGAGTGATAACTT
>JAHPZR010039433.1:0-18284 GCA_019787425.1 Platygyra sinensis | reverse complement strand
CTGAAGTGATTTAAATAAGATTTGAGTCAGTGGCAAATAAAGTTGATTGATTGATTGACGCTATAAACAAAATCGCAGCCATATCATCAACACCTACACCAAATGACAATAACGATAACAATCCGCGATCAACAAGCTCTAATCCAGTGATTTCAAGAGCGGAAGCGAATTGAAGGTGAGGCGATAATTCAACACTTCAGTATTTATAAGAGCATTCTTCAATTGACTAAGGGACTAAGGCCCAGTTCAGGCGCCTAACTTTTCATGAGCCGAACTTAATACGTTGAATTAAGTTCATGAAAAGTTCGGCATCTGAATCAGTTAAGTAAGGGCCCAGCCATTACATGTGTCGGTGTGCTTTGGAAGAACGAGGTATATAACAATAGTTGTTATCCTTATTCAATGAGATGCAAATAAGTAGTGGGGTATTCGTAATTCTGCAATTTAGCCAACTGTTTACACTTTGCTTCAAAACCACGGATGTTAAATGTGTTTTGGTTCAAACTAAATTAAGATCGGCAAATTAAGTTCAACGTCTGAATCAACAGGGGTACTTTTAAAATTTGGGTCGGTCCAAATATGAATTAAGTTCGGCTCATGAAAAGTTAGGCGTCTGAACTGGGCCTAAGTCCCTTAGTCAATTGAAGAATGCTCTCTTATAAATACTGAAGAGTTGAATTATCGCCTCACCTTCAATTCGCTTCCGCTCTTGAAATCACTGGATAGAGCTTGTTGATCGCTGACTGTTATTGTTATTGTCATTTGGTGTAGGTGTTGACGATATGGCTTCGATTTTGTTTACTATAGCGTTTTCTAACACTGGAAGAAGTTCCCCGCAACTCCTCCATCTTCCATGTGCTTCGTAGGATCCGATCCCCCGGGGGGGGGGGGGGGGGTTACTCCCTTATAAGAACGGGGGACGTGCGGCCAGCCAGGGTATGTTTTTCGGGATTTTTGTCTTAAACAGGATATCGAATTTGTCATTTTTTGTCTTAATCAGGTTTATGAATTTTTGTCTTAAATAGGATATCTTATCTTGGATGATAAACGGCAAAATTTTTACAAGCTCTTGTAAATTATTATTGACTTCCGTTTACTTTGGCATTGATACCAGGCACATTAAATTTCCATTGATTACACAACAAGAAAGCCACACAATTTGTAACCGCAACGTTTAACCTATGTCTTAAACAGGGTACAAAAATGGAAATTCTGTCTAGCGACAAGTCTGATCACGACGAGACGATCTGGGGAGTTGACGAGACGAACTCGTCGGCGACGAGACGAAGAGGCCCAATTCACGACGAGATGATCTGGGAAGTCGATGAGACGAACTCGGTACACAACGTGACAAACAGGAATAACGACTCGACGACTTGAAATGCCAATTTAGTCTGAGATATGACTTCATAGAAAGTCGTAAAATAGTAGAGCTGTCAAAACGTCAGTCAACTCGCGCAACGACATCCATGCGACAAATTATGCAGACACTTTCGACACTTCCGGTTTCGATTGTAACTGTCGCCACCAGAACACATAAACGCATAACACATCCGACTCAAAAAAAGATCTCGAGACCTTATTTTGTGGTTAGATTTTTTTGCGGTTAGCTTTCTTTTACGGCTAACGGCTAAATATTTGGCCGTTTTACGGCTAACGGTTAACCCTGAGACCCCCTGAACAGTGCGCAAGCGGTGGTGTTTATTTCAGTGTGATTGACACTTGCGGTTAACAAATATTTTGCTGGGTCTCAAGTGCGTCCACGCTTGACAAATTGAAAATTTGGCAGAGACAAATTTTGTCGAGATTTTTGGAAGGGCCAAACAAATTTTGTCAGTCCAGTGCGTCCGGACCCTTAGACGTGAATTTTTTCTTGCAACTTGAAACGCAACAAACTGAAACGCAACGTTTGTTGCGTTGCAAGGTGCAAGAAAAATTGCTTCGTGTAGCATGGCCTTTATTAGCTTGAAGGAAATTTCTTTCGTTGTGTACGTGCACGCACGCATTTGCGCGCCCTAATGACGCGAAATCGTGCACAGTAGGGATGCGCTATGCAATACTGAGGAATCATCATAATTAACTGATGCATGCTGCGTACATGAAGTGCATTCGGCTGCATCTTGGGCTGTGATACTTGGTGTATCGCGTCCATGAAGTATTGCAGCTTTAGGATTAAACATAACTGGTGATACTTACTGCAGGTGCAAGACATCCTAGATCAAACAATCGGTCCTGTGTAATAGCCTTAATACAGCTGCAAGGAAAGAGGTGCTGACTTTGTTACATGTTCTATGTATACTAACACTATGCTTATATGGAAGCTTAAACCCTCGTGGTGAAATAAAAAGTATGACTTCCTCATATCGAAAGAAAACAGTTCTATGAAACAACACCAGCCAAATAGAAGCAACGCACCAACCTATTTACTTGCAAACCAGAAGAAATGAAGTAACTGTTCACATTGCTGTTCAGTTTATGTACAAATTTAAAGACCAACTTCTTTCTACCAATTTTAACGTTTTCTTTTTTTTTGCACTTCGATAAAAGAAACCCATAATTATACAACACAATGCTTTCCTCTAGCTAGAATGACAAATGCTCCGCCCAAAACAAGAACAAACTTAGATATTAAGCTGCTCAGATCTGGATCAGTGACAACAGTAAGCTTCTATCACTTAAACAATATAAGAAAAAGCTAAAATCAAGCATTATTGCAAGTTACTAACTTTGAGGTAGAAACACACAATTTTTGAGTTTACAATACATGTTTCGGATGAACAACAGCCATCTTCAGTTACAAATACAAATGAACCGCTGGTATTCACATATTTCATTTAGCTCTCTTTTATATCACACTGACTAGCGGTTCATTTGTATTCGCAACTGAAGGTGGATGCTGTTCATCTGAAACATGTATTGTAAACTCAGAATTGTGTGTTTTTACCTCAAAGTTATTTCATGTCTGCTACTAGTTTGCAAAGTTACTAACTGAATTAATTGTACTATGCATTTCCTTTCTTCCGCTAGTTAGGCCCTGTTTAAAAGCAGGTTGGGTAACCCTAGTGCTAGGGTTACCCTAGCAAGAGGGTAACCCTGGCCTTCACACATTTCTTCTTATTTTCAACGACGCGTTTACAAGGCAGGTAGGGTTACCCTAGCACTAGGGTAACCCTAGCGCCTTGTAATTGTTCTCTAGGGACAACTCGCCTACCCGGGACAACTCCATTTCGGCTTCAAAAATGAAAATATGATCACAATAGCGGCACAATTAGCGAATTATGACCCAGAAAATATCAAGTTCTTTCACAAATTGTCATATTTTTGCTTTGGAAATAAATTATTTTCCAGTTTTGTTATCTGTTCGTGCTTTACTTACAAGATCACCGAAGCGTAACAAGCGTAAATTTGTCTCGGGCAGTAGGGTTACTCTAGCTGTAAATTTTGCTTGTAAACCGGGGCTATCTTATAACCCTCTTGCTAGGGTTACCCTGGCAGTAGGGTTACCCTACCTCCTTGTAAACAGGGCCTAAATCTGCATACATACTTTTTTGCTGCTTATTTCCGCTGAATTTTATTTTTAGTTTAAAACTAGCTTTTGTCTGTATGCTAGTGTGTTGTTGTATTTGTTACCTTAATTAAGTCTTTAAGTAACTGACACCATTAAAAATTACTGTATTTAAAACGCTAGGAATAGCTGCCCAATTTTACTAGCCTAGTGGTTATTTCGGGGAGCCATGCACTTTATCTCATTTGTTTTATTACTCTTTGTAAATGTAAATTTAATTCAAGTTGTTGTTGTTGTAATAACTTCTAGTCGCCCTTTCCCTTTCTGGAATGTTAATCGTGGGAACACTTAGACTAGGTTTACACTAGAGGAAATTGTCTCGGATTCGTGATGAATGCGGAGAGTTTAGTACCGGATTGGTTTTGCCGTTTACACACAAGAGGGCGAATCCGAAATGAAAACATCCCGGCTTGGTTATGTCTCCGGAGATTTTGAATCCGGAAACTAAAGTGGGAACTTTGAATCCGAAAACGTTTGAATCCAGAATGTTTTGCAGTGTAAACGCTTTTCTCTCGAATGCGGATATATTTCCGCCAGCGATATTTGAGTTTGCGGTAGACTGACTAAAATGGTGGATCCAGCAATCCTTAGGACTCCAAAGTCGTAGTCCCATTAATGGCCACTGATCAGCGCTGGTAGCCTCCTTGTTCTGTCGCAGGTCCAGGCAGCCTTTTATTTGTAAAAAGGCGACCCAATCAACTTTGACGTCCTCCACACTTAATCGGAAATGACGATACCACGATCGAAAATTTGGATGATCCTGGATGAGACCAGGACAAATGCCTGGTGGGACAACATGATGAGCAACAATAGCGAGTAGAAAGAAAACTTCAGACTGTCTCAACCTACGCCTAGGCTTTTTCCTGGCGGCATTTTGTTTCTCGTTGTCGAGGCAACAAACAGCTTGTTAACCATTTCATCGTGAATGTTCCTGGAGTTGTCGTCCTGTGTAAACGGTTAGGAATCCGAATATCCTTTTAGTGTAAACACCTACTAATCAGAATACTCTAAAATTGATGAATCCGGAAACATTTAAGGTGGCTGAAAACAGTTTCCAGTACTTTTCAAGACTTACAGTTTGATGGCTCATTATAACCACTCTTTATCGGTTAATGCCACAATCATGGTATCAACAAACTGCCCAATCATTGGTGAACAAGTTGAACAATAGGTTACCATAGCAACAATATGACCCGCTAAAAACACCCGGCCCTTAATTTTAGCGTTAACCGCTCGGTCACCCCCGTTTTTTATTATCGAATTGTAATCAGCATGATAAGACGCAACTTTTTACGAAGTTTAAAAAAATTCTGCGAAGGAAATTCAGAGCCACCTTAAATTTCAAAAATTTAAGGTGGCTCTGAATCTCCTTCGCAGAATTTGTCACTGGGTAACGCAGCGGGACAGGTAAATGTCACGAAATAGCTTCGCTGCCAGGAAAAAAACTTTGTTCCTTTTATTAACAACAACAATCGTATTCAGTATAATAATAGAATGTCACTTAACTGTTATCAGTTAACTACTAATTTTTGGGCCAAATATCAGTTAACTACTATTTTTGAGGCCAATGATCAGTTAACTATTAACCCCATTAGCACCCTCTTTCAGCAACTTGTTCCACCAACTGCGTACCATCCACCTTAAGAACCCGGATTTTGAACACATGGTTGTTGTGGAGCACATGGTTTTGTGGTGTTAGAGAATCTTTGGCTATGTAAACAGCTGTCTGGACTCTTGTGGAATAAATTATGGCTAAACAAATACAAATGTTGTTGAGTTAAAGTATCGGCAACATAAGCAGAAAATATTTTTTGTGTCATATACACTGTAAGTAACAAGTAACGATGAAGAAAGTAACGTAAAAAAATTAATAATTTAAAAATATGGAAAAACGTTACAACCTGAAAAGTAGTTATGAACAGCTATAAATAGTACAAATGACGTGGGGAATATTGGCCCTCGGTCGTTTTTGTACGGACCTCGCTTCGCTCGGTCCGTACTGCCACGACCTCGGGCCAATATTCCCCAGTACGGCCCTCACGCTCGGTTAGTAAGAGGTTAGGATTTCGATAGCCTGTTGTATTTTTGAAAACAAACCTATGTTGCTTTTCTGTACGCTTGATTTAGGAGCTGCGTATTGTTGAACGTGCATGAACGAAAATGAAGTGTGATAGCCGTACTTTGTACGGACCTTTTTTAAGTGACAATTTCAATTACTGTAACCAACGTTAATGAAGTTCATTGAGTTTTTTTTACATGATTTAGTCGAAAAATGTACAAGATGACAGCTCAGAGAGTACCTCTGACCAAATCTGGACGAATCGAGTGCAATTCTGGCGATGGTCGAGCAGAAGAAAAGCAACTTCCGGTAGTCTCGTTTCCATGTCACGACAGAACACTTCTTGCGCTTCATTCAAATTTTGACATGTTCCCGTGCTTGGATCCTTTGGGACTTTTAGTATGAACTATGTCTACAAGATTGGCGAAGAGAGAAGTTCTGTTGCAATTGATGACTGGGCTATTCGTCTGAAACTGAATGCCAGTTGAAAAGAATCGGAAGTTTTCGTTCACCTTCCACATTTCATACATTTCTGATCAGTTCCAAGGTTGACTGAAAAAGTTACAGTAACATTGCCGGACAGCGTCCCGTGGTAGCACTATAATTTACATAAACGCGTTATACTTATTGTACAACTTACATTTTTTTGCTGTTGTTGCTGTCCACTAAGAGCATAATCATATATGTCATTTTTACCACGATGTAGATGCGATTTGTGAGGGCGGGTAATAATCTCAGGCATGTTCCTTCATAAAATTTTCAGCTGCTAGCTATTTCTTTCTAATGCTTTGTTAACAGTATTATTAGAAAACAAATGTTAACATCTACTCTCTTATTAATAGACCATACATATTGGATGTCATAAAATTTCCCAAAATTTTGCAGTGAGGCCGCTTGCAGCTTGCTGCTCGCGATTACAAATCTCCATTGAAGAAAAAAAAAAAACAAATTTAATTCGTTCAGTTCAGGTTGCGGTTAGTGCAATGATACTTTGATTTCCCTCAACCCTTTCAGACATCTCAGTTTGTGAAATCCCTATGCCTATCTTTCATATACCTGAGGCTTGAGAAAGGTACGCTTTTTTGGGCGGAGATATCCCGTGGAGGTCATTATAGGAAGTACTCTGCCCTGCGGAGTGCTGACCTCGGAAACTCCTCAACTTTGCATTTTCAGCGAAGTATAGAATACTGCCAAAGGCTCAGTTGCATGAAACTTCTGGTAGAAAATTTGTCAAAATTTTAGACTGCGACTCATTGAAGTTGCGGTAACTTTATGGTGAGAAGACTGAGTTCTTATGACTAGGTTTACATTAGAGCAGATTTTTCCGGATTCTTAAGGTGGATGGTACCAGTTGGTGAACAAGTTGCTGAAAGAGGGTGCTAATGGGGTTAATAGTTAACTGATCATTGGCCTCAAAAATAGTAGTTAACTGATATTTGGCCCAAAAATTAGTAGTTAACTGATAACAGTTAAGTGACATTCTATTATTATACTGAATACGATTGTTGTTGTTAATAAAAGGAACAAAGTTTTTTTCCTGGCAGCGAAGCTATTTCGTGACATTTACCTGTCCCGCTGCGTTACCCAGTGACAAATTCTGCGAAGGAGATTCAGAGCCACCTTAAATTTTTGAAATTTAAGGTGGCTCTGAATTTCCTTCGCAGAATTTTTTTAAACTTCGTAAAAAGTTGCGTCTTATCATGCTGATTACAATTCGATAATAAAAAACGGGGGTGACCGAGCGGTTAACGCTAAAATTAAGGGCCGGGTGTTTTTAGCGGGTCATATTGTTGCTATGGTAACCTATTGTTCAACTTGTTCACCAATGATTGGGCAGTTGTTGATACCATGATTGTGGCATTAACCGATAAAGAGTGGTTATAATGAGCCATCAAACTGTAAGTCTTGAAAAGTACTGGAAACTGTTTTCAGCCACCTTAAATGTTTCCGGATTCATCAATTTTAGAGTATTCTGATTAGTAGGTGTTTACACTAAAAGGATATTCGGATTCCTAACCGTTTACACAGGACGACAACTCCAGGAACATTCACGATGAAATGGTTAACAAGCTGTTTGTTGCCTCGACAACGAGAAACAAAATGCCGCCAGGAAAAAGCCTAGGCGTAGGTTGAGACAGTCTGAAGTTTTCTTTCTACTCGCTATTGTTGCTCATCATGTTGTCCCACCAGGCATTTGTCCTGGTCTCATCCAGGATCATCCAAATTTTCGATCGTGGTATCGTCATTTCCGATTAAGTGTGGAGGACGTCAAAGTTGATTGGGTCGCCTTTTTACAAATAAAAGGCTGCCTGGACCTGCGACAGAACAAGGAGGCTACCAGCGCTGATCAGTGGCCATTAATGGGACTACGACTTTGGAGTCCTAAGGATTGCTGGATCCACCATTTTAGTCAGTCTACCGCAAACTCAAAATATCGCTGGCGGAAATATATCCGCATTCGAGAGAAAAGCGTTTACACTGCAAAACATTCTGGATTCAAACGTTTTCGGATTCAAAGTTCCCACTTTAGTTTCCGGATTCAAAATCTCCGGAGACATAACCAAGCCGGGATGTTTTCATTTCGGATTCGCCCTCTTGTGTGTAAACGGCAAAACCAATCCGGTACTAAACTCTCCGCATTCATCACGAATCCGAGACAATTTCCTCTAGTGTAAACCTAGTCTAAGTGTTCCCACGATTAACATTCCAGAAAGGGAAAGGGCGACTAGAAGTTATTACAACAACAACAACTTGAATTAAATTTACATTTACAAAGAGTAATAAAACAAATGAGATAAAGTGCATGGCTCCCCGAAATAACCACTAGGCTAGTAAAATTGGGCAGCTATTCCTAGCGTTTTAAATACAGTAATTTTTAATGGTGTCAGTTACTTAAAGACTTAATTAAGGTAACAAATACAACAACACACTAGCATACAGACAAAAGCTAGTTTTAAACTAAAAATAAAATTCAGCGGAAATAAGCAGCAAAAAAGTATGTATGCAGATTTAGGCCCTGTTTACAAGGAGGTAGGGTAACCCTACTGCCAGGGTAACCCTAGCAAGAGGGTTATAAGATAGCCCCGGTTTACAAGCAAAATTTACAGCTAGAGTAACCCTACTGCCCGAGACAAATTTACGCTTGTTACGCTTCGGTGATCTTGTAAGTAAAGCACGAACAGATAACAAAACTGGAAAATAATTTATTTCCAAAGCAAAAATATGACAATTTGTGAAAGAACTTGATATTTTCTGGGTCATAATTCGCTAATTGTGCCGCTATTGTGATCATATTTTCATTTTTGAAGCCGAAATGGAGTTGTCCCGGGTAGGCGAGTTGTCCCTAGAGAACAATTACAAGGCGCTAGGGTTACCCTAGTGCTAGGGTAACCCTACCTGCCTTGTAAACGCGTCGTTGAAAATAAGAAGAAATGTGTGAAGGCCAGGGTTACCCTCTTGCTAGGGTAACCCTAGCACTAGGGTTACCCAACCTGCTTTTAAACAGGGCCTAACTAGCGGAAGAAAGGAAATGCATAGTACAATTAATTCAGTTAGTAACTTTGCAAACTAGTAGCAGACATGAAATAACTTTGAGGTAAAAACACACAATTCTGAGTTTACAATACATGTTTCAGATGAACAGCATCCACCTTCAGTTGCGAATACAAATGAACCGCTAGTCAGTGTGATATAAAAGAGAGCTAAATGAAATATGTGAATACCAGCGGTTCATTTGTATTTGTAACTGAAGATGGCTGTTGTTCATCCGAAACATGTATTGTAAACTCAAAAATTGTGTGTTTCTACCTCAAAGTTAGTAACTTGCAATAATGCTTGATTTTAGCTTTTTCTTATATTGTTTAAGTGATAGAAGCTTACTGTTGTCACTGATCCAGATCTGAGCAGCTTAATATCTAAGTTTGTTCTTGTTTTGGGCGGAGCATTTGTCATTCTAGCTAGAGGAAAGCATTGTGTTGTATAATTATGGGTTTCTTTATCGAAGTGCAAAAAAAAAAGAAAACGTTAAAATTGGTAGAAAGAAGTTGGTCTTTAAATTTGTACATAAACTGAACAGCAATGTGAACAGTTACTTCATTTCTTCTGGTTTGCAAGTAAATAGGTTGGTGCGTTGCTTCTATTTGGCTGGTGTTGTTTCATAGAACTGTTTTCTTTCGATATGAGGAAGTCATACTTTTTATTTCACCACGAGGGTTTAAGCTTCCATATAAGCATAGTGTTAGTATACATAGAACATGTAACAAAGTCAGCACCTCTTTCCTTGCAGCTGTATTAAGGCTATTACACAGGACCGATTGTTTGATCTAGGATGTCTTGCACCTGCAGTAAGTATCACCAGTTATGTTTAATCCTAAAGCTGCAATACTTCATGGACGCGATACACCAAGTATCACAGCCCAAGATGCAGCCGAATGCACTTCATGTACGCAGCATGCATCAGTTAATTATGATGATTCCTCAGTATTGCATAGCGCATCCCTACTGTGCACGATTTCGCGTCATTAGGGCGCGCAAATGCGTGCGTGCACGTACACAACGAAAGAAATTTCCTTCAAGCTAATAAAGGCCATGCTACACGAAGCAATTTTTCTTGCACCTTGCAACGCAACAAACGTTGCGTTTCAGTTTGTTGCGTTTCAAGTTGCAAGAAAAAATTCACGTCTAAGGGTCCGGACGCACTGGACTGACAAAATTTGTTTGGCCCTTCCAAAAATCTCGACAAAATTTGTCTCTGCCAAATTTTCAATTTGTCAAGCGTGGACGCACTTGAGACCCAGCAAAATATTTGTTAACCGCAAGTGTCAATCACACTGAAATAAACACCACCGCTTGCGCACTGTTCAGGGGGTCTCAGGGTTAACCGTTAGCCGTAAAACGGCCAAATATTTAGCCGTTAGCCGTAAAAGAAAGCTAACCGCAAAAAAATCTAACCACAAAATAAGGTCTCGAGATCTTTTTTTGAGTCGGATGTGTTATGCGTTTATGTGTTCTGGTGGCGACAGTTACAATCGAAACCGGAAGTGTCGAAAGTGTCTGCATAATTTGTCGCATGGATGTCGTTGCGCGAGTTGACTGACGTTTTGACAGCTCTACTATTTTACGACTTTCTATGAAGTCATATCTCAGACTAAATTGGCATTTCAAGTCGTCGAGTCGTTATTCCTGTTTGTCACGTTGTGTACCGAGTTCGTCTCATCGACTTCCCAGATCATCTCGTCGTGAATTGGGCCTCTTCGTCTCGTCGCCGACGAGTTCGTCTCGTCAACTCCCCAGATCGTCTCGTCGTGATCAGACTTGTCGCTAGACAGAATTTCCATTTTTGTACCCTGTTTAAGACATAGGTTAAACGTTGCGGTTACAAATTGTGTGGCTTTCTTGTTGTGTAATCAATGGAAATTTAATGTGCCTGGTATCAATGCCAAAGTAAACGGAAGTCAATAATAATTTACAAGAGCTTGTAAAAATTTTGCCGTTTATCATCCAAGATAAGATATCCTATTTAAGACAAAAATTCATAAACCTGATTAAGACAAAAAATGACAAATTCGATATCCTGTTTAAGACAAAAATCCCGAAAAACATACCCTGGCTGGCCGCACGTCCCCCGTTCTTATAAGGGAGTAACCCCCCCCCCCCCCCCCGGGGGATCGGATCCTACGAAGCACATGGAAGATGGAGGAGTTGCGGGGAACTTCTTCCAGTGTTAGAAAACGCTATAGTAAACAAAATCGAAGCCATATCGTCAACACCTACACCAAATGACAATAACAATAACAGTCAGCGATCAACAAGCTCTAATCCAGTGATTTCAAGAGCGGAAGCGAATTGAAGGTGAGGCGATAATTCAACTCTTCAGTATTTATAAGAGAGCATTCTTCAATTGACTAAGGGACTTAGGCCCAGTTCAGACGCCTAACTTTTCATGAGCCGAACTTAATTCATATTTGGACCGACCCAAATTTTAAAAGTACCCCTGTTGATTCAGACGTTGAACTTAATTTGCCGATCTTAATTTAGTTTGAACCAAAACACATTTAACATCCGTGGTTTTGAAGCAAAGTGTAAACAGTTGGCTAAATTGCAGAATTACGAATACCCCACTACTTATTTGCATCTCATTGAATAAGGATAACAACTATTGTTATATACCTCGTTCTTCAAAGCACACCGACACATGTAATGGCTGGGCCCTTACTTAACTGATTCAGATGCCGAACTTTTCATGAACTTAATTCAACGTATTAAGTTCGGCTCATGAAAAGTTAGGCGCCTGAACTGGGCCTTAGTCCCTTAGTCAATTGAAGAATGCTCTTATAAATACTGAAGTGTTGAATTATCGCCTCACCTTCAATTCGCTTCCGCTCTTGAAATCACTGGATTAGAGCTTGTTGATCGCGGATTGTTATCGTTATTGTCATTTGGTGTAGGTGTTGATGATATGGCTGCGATTTTGTTTATAGCGTCAATCAATCAATCAACTTTATTTGCCACTGACTCAAATCTTATTTAAATCACTTCAGAAGCCGCTAGAATATAACAGATATTAAGTAGCAGGAAGATCTCTGTAAGCTTGTGATCGCTTTTCTAAGGAGATCTCCCTAACAATACTACAAAGTTTTAGTACTAACTAGTAATAGTGGCTTGATTACACAAAGGTGTAGCGACATTGTTCCATCATTAAAAGAAAAATTAAACAGCTCGTATTTGCCCTTACGCTTCTTCTAGGTAAAGATCATGTTCTTGTTGAATAAATTGCTTGATTTTTTTCCTAAAAATATATTTTGATTTAATATCTCTTAATATGGCTGGGAAACTATTCCATATTTGTGCTCCTTTATTTTTAATTGAAAATTTTCCATAATTCGTTCTTTTGTAGCTTATGTGTAATTTTCTTGAAGATCTGGTATTATACGTGTGAACTGTATCATTTGTTGAAAAATAATCTTTGAAGACTGAGGGTAAATTTCCGTGCAAATAGGAATGCACAAATATCGCTATGAGGTAAAAAATTTAACTCGTTTATGTTCAGAAGTCCCAGAGAGTGAAATAGTGGTCTTGACTATTGTCTATAGTTTGAGAATGTCATAATTCTAACAATTTTCTTTTGAATTTTGTAAATACCTTTGATTTTTGTTTCATATGTACTTGCCCAAAGAATATTACAATATGTCATATGTGGATAGATCAGAGCATTATAAATGGTTTTTGATGTCGTTAATGATATATAACGCCTTACTCTAACTAACATACCTAATATCTTTGATATTTTTGCTTCTACCAGTTTTCTAACATTCCCCGCAACTCCTCCATTTTCCATGTGCTTCGTACGATCCGATCCCAGTCTCTACCTATCAACCCACGACGAGTCGATCCCAGAGTTCGACGAGACGAACTCTGCAGTTGACGAGTCGAAGAGGAGTGATGCGTGATGAGTCGGTCTCACGAGTCGACGAGACGAACTCGGTGTCGTCAGATCACGACGAGACGATCTGGGGAGTTGATGAGACGAACTCGTCGGCGACGAGACGAATAGGCCCAATTTACGACGAGATAAATAACGTTGCGAGACAAGTTGCTTGCGTGTAACATCCCCTCTGCAACTTGAAAGGTTTTTTATTCGTCATCGTTGCGTTGCAAGTTGCAAGAAAAACTGCCTCGTGTGACATGGCCTTTAGTTCGATAGCGAAATAAATGCTTGTTTTCTTTTAAACGAGCATGGTAATCTATATTTTTATTGCTTAATAATAGTGTACATATTATCCTCACTTTTTTAAAAAGTGAACTAAAAATAATTATAGGAAGGAAAAAAATATATAGGTGAAAGAGTGCACCAAACCGTTACTCTCGCTCAACCGTCGCTCAGCTGATTGTGGCGTGTTTTTAACCAGCCAATACCATCCCTCTTTTCTTCACTGGGCTTTGTGAAAACTTTGTAGTCGAATAAACCACATTTTAAGGCTCTCTATATTTTAAATCGTACAGCTAAATCGTACTACAAAAGAGAATATTCAGTTAACTGTGAAAAGGGCTATTGAAATCCTAGCGAGCACGTCAACAACACGCTCTATTAGCTTACTTTGAGCACGCCAGTGCAAATAGACCAATTTCAATATATTAAATCGCAGCCTAAAACAATAAACCTCGGTACGAAGTGTTTTGGGGAATCAACTCCTCAAACTCTGTATAGTTATTCACCCGAGCCAGAATTTTAATATATCAAAATTGGTCTATTCTCTACTTGCACAAATCCCATAATATACCTCTTTTACCCCCAAAAATTTGCATAGGCATTGTTTTAGATTACTCTTGGGACATGTTCATGTCTCAGGAGAAATTGCAAACAATGAGTATGCAAAATTTTTGGAGGGTAAAAGAGGTGCATTATGGTGTTGTGCAAGTAGTGAATTATCCTGGACGAGGCCCAGGACTTTTCCCGCATGGGTTCAACCTACATGTGAGCGTACGCTGAAGGAAGACTGGAAAAGGGACTGGACTAGGGTCTAAACACGCATGTGCGTGGCAAAATTTTTTCAAGGATACAACAACAAGAACAATGAGCTTTATTTGCATGGCCATAAAACAGAGTTACAGCATTGCAAAAGCATTTTTGATACATTTTTGTACCCAGGCTTTATTACAACATTAAGGTGAAATTGAATGCCGATATATTAACTAGCTTATGTCTAAAAACCACGTGTACATGTATTTATTTTCATTTTTTGCTTTACCTACACAGTTGGTCATTATTGTGGTACTTGCATCTCTCAAAAGGCGCACGAAATTTAAACTGGACTGGTTCGATGGACGTCCTGGGCTACTGATGTAAGTTTTAGATCTATACTAAGAGCTATACGGCCACCTCTCTGTAACGGCCACACCTCTGAAAAATGGCCACCTACCTCCCTATAATGGCCACCTCTCTACAACGGTCACTTCTCTACAGTGGCCACATCTCTACTATCGGCTACCTCTCTACAACGGCCTCCTCTCTTCAACAGCCACCTCTCTACAACGGGCACCTCTCAAAAATGGCCACCTCTCTATTATAATAATAATAATAGTAACTTTTATTATTACAGCAGTATTATACTTCTAGATGCTGAGCTTTCTAAAGAACATAAGGCGTATTAACGTGACCTATGTTCCCTCATCTTTTTTGAAACTTTTACGGTGCCCGTTTGTTGCAAGTTCGATGTTTTAGTGGTAGGTAGTTTGTAGTCCAAACAGAACTCAGGGATTACGGAAAACACAACAGGATATCTATTCCACACGAACACAGTATTTCCACACAGGACTTCTCAACAAGCACACGCTAGGCTTGTAACTACACTTGACTTTAAACACACGGCCTCTTGCCAAATATCTACGTAACCTCTGTTACACTTCACAAACACGACCTCTGTCGATTACACGCGACCTTCGTCACACTTCAGTACACAATACTGTAAAACTCCTGGGAAATAAAACCATCTAAACACTGCACCGAATTACTTATATACTTTACAGCAAAACGTTCTAGAACTTTCCGGCTATACTAAATAAGTATCATTACAATATATACTATTTACAGCAGCAGACGTAAACGACTAAAATAAATTGCTTAGTCACCGTGACAAGGCTAATTAAATATGCACGATACTTCTAGATCAGATAAGCATATACTCGAATGTTCCAAGTGACGCAAGTCACGCCACAATTTTTTCGTAACACCGTTACATTTTTTCCTGTCACCTCCCCAGTAAGTAAGACATCTACGTTTTTGCGCGCGCACTACGCCATCTGTCGGTACACGTTTACAGTTGGATTTCAGAGTAATTTACGAAACATAACAGCTACAGTCATGGACAAAGGTCTTGGGACAAATTGACATTTGTGGCGCTTTTTCACACGCGCTAAACAAACAGTCAGGCGCGAAAACATCTACACTTGTTCAGCCCCTTCCACCCCCCCCCCCCCCCCTACAATGTTGGACAAGTGTACACACTCTATTTCTCTAGATTTTCAACATTGTATGGGGGACGGGGGTGGGGGGGGGGGGGGGGGGGAAGCAACGCATTTTGAAACGGAAAACAGTGCTTTTTTTAAAACTCCGTTTTCAAATCACAGAAAATTAATGCAATCACACAAGTGTCCCAAGAAATTTTGTCCACGATTGTCTGATTTTTACGTCTCATGGAAAAATGCACAATTACGATGTTTTTTGGCCCCAAATGCATTTAGGACTCGAGAGTGTGAATATCTGAGTTAAGAAAGGCATTTCTTAGAGCTTTTACCCGGCTTTTCCGTATTTATTTTAATGGTTTTGGACCCGCCGGGAAAGGTGTTGATCTCACATAATATAGAAACTTTTGTATGTGATGGCAGTGATAATGGAGTCGCTTGATTTGGATGCGTAACGAACTGTTAACATTAATGTACAGTTCTCCAGATACTTCAATATTTAAACGACAAATCTGGTATTTAAGCCAATCTTATTGATCACCTTAACAGTTATTACAGCTTGTTTCAGTGAGTACAAATATAGTGAGGCGCTTTACTGCTCGGGTAGTGACGTCAGCGTTCACTGGTCATCGCGCAGTACTCAGCGGCGAAGAAAGACAGTGTTAATTCAATTTCCTCAAAGTATCGACTAAGGATGCCAGCCAAAATGTATTTTCAACACGACAGTTATGGTCCTTTTTGGAAATAAGTTCACAAAAGTCATGCCACAGCACGCTAGCAGTGAATGCAACGCTTCTCACTAAATCCAGTGTAGAAGAGTTAACTTTAAAACAATTCTTAACAATGAAAAATGAGAACCGTGTTTGCAGAGCTCAAAACTAAGTTTTTCCCAGCAATAAAGGTGTGGAAGATCGATTTCCAAATACAGTTAACTTCAACACGTCTTAAATGTGAGCTTTTGGGAATAGTTAGGCAGATTTTAAGGTTTTAAAGTGAGTACCGTGGCTGAGAACCGTTGAGTTATGCAAATAAAAAGGGATCAACTCATTGCGCATGACACCAAAAAATGTCACGCAATGTCATTTCGTAAACAAATAAAGGGAAATGACTCCCAATGGCTGGAAACAACTTTCAAATTTCAGTTTTTGAAAATTATCTGAGAAACTAATTCGGTGACCTACCATTTTTATTTCTTTGTTGGAAAGTTCCCTTAATTCTTTAACTTTTCAGACAGTAAGGAAAAAAATAATCTAGTAGAATTAGATATATTTAAAGAAAACGCGAAATTTTATATCTGAAGTGCCATCGTGAATGGTGCGTGCATGCAAAAATTCACTGAAGACTTTTTGATGAACATCTGGTAAAAAGCTCTAATTTACTCTTGCTTTCTCGCACGCAATACATGGCGTCACATAAGCGCGCGCTTGAATAAAGGGCATGCTCAATTCAATTCTCGTCCAAGGTTGTAAGGAGCTGTCTTTGATCGAGGATTTCTCAAAAACCTACCGTACAACACATGATGAAATTTTCTCAGTTGATTTGTTAGCGTGAATAACGTTTAAACCCAAAATTTAAAAAAAAACATGTAAGACAGATTTTGAGCTATTTTTGATTTCACATTTTCTCAGTTTGCAAAAAATCTGTCGTACAGATTTTTATTTTACTTTGCATGAATGTTAAATCAGACCCAATTTCTTATTCCTTGAAATTTTGAAGGGTGGTGGGGTGCGGTGGGGGGGTGACTGGTGGGGTCATCCCGGTGTAGATTTTGAGAAGAAGAAAGAAAGGGGAAAAGGGAAAAAAAGGGAATAAAGAAGGAAAAGAAGAGGGAAAAAACGTTTTGACTTAACCCATTAGTGCCCACACCCCCAGTCTCTCATTGGGGTACTCTCGCAGTCGCAGTATTTTTTGGCCCAATCCAATGTGTTGGCGTTTTTTTTTTCTGTTTAAATCTTCCTTCAAAACGTCGCCCAAGAATGGTTAAACGGACTGAAGCAAACAGTAGTGTAATAGTGAAGGGAAAAAAAAAAAAAAAAATTAAAAAAAAAAAAAAAAAAAAAAAAAAAAACAGCTTGGAAACCTTTTTTCAAAGAGCGTTTCTTTAAAACTGTGCTCTTATACTCCATCAACAAACTGTAGTAAGGCATCCTTAAACCCTATCCCGTCGTCTTCACCCCACCCACTTTCGCTTGATGGCTTGCGTGAATGAGCCAGAACTGTTTTGTGCGCACTAAACAAAAGTAGGCCCACCGTCCTTAACAGCTTCCTCCTTCGTTAGGGCCCAAGGCCCCTCTATCCGATGGGGAACGCGTTCACTGATATGCGATTTCTGCTTCCTCAAGCTACTCAGCATTCTCGTCTCCAGACCCACGGTCTTCCCATAATGCTCTTTACAACCCCTCGCCTTCAGCCATGTCACTAAACACCACCTTTGTTTACTCTAAACCTGGTCTTTCACAGTCCCTCTTGTACCTTGGCCGAGCATTATCTGAGTCTTCCGCGGCAATCTTTGTTATGTGTCGGATATTACACGGCCAGGGTCTTTTGTAAACTTGCGTTTAGTTCTTTTGCTCTCCCCTTGCCTTTTTCCTTCTACCGGAAACTAGCTTTTCAACCTTTCGAAGCACCGACTTCTGCTTCTCGATATAGGCTAATATCATTATCACCTTTCATTATCATTAGCCCTACTCACAATTAATC
>JAHPZR010039432.1:5000-7500 GCA_019787425.1 Platygyra sinensis | reverse complement strand
AGCTACGCAGGCTAGAGAGCAGCAGAAATCGAGCCTATACCAATACTCATAAGTGACCTACGTTACTTTTCTGATTTCAGATTTTAAATTCTCCGCTCAGTTGATATCAACGGTGCTGCTTGGTCTGATCGCCATCTATGAAGTTGGTCAATTGTTGGTTATGTGCGCCTTATAAATACTATATTTTTTCCTACCCCTATTTAGCCTTGGTGTGGGGTGGGTTTAAAGTGTCCGCGCTGATTTTAAAGTTCTGCATGGTCATATTTTGTGACTTTTAATTTGTCACGTAGGTAAAAAGTCGTTTTTTTGATTAGAAGACCTTTTGCTTCTATGGTAGCAATGTTTAAAAAGGTTTCTTTTTAACCGAAATTTAAAGTCTTCTAAAGCCTACCGAATTTCTGTTCAATTTCAATTTAAACTTAAACGTTTTTTTAGAATCTTTAGTTTTTGTATCTTGATATTTGTTATGATATTTTTGAATCAGTTTGGCTGCTGTTCTGATCGTGATTTGATATCCAAGATGGATGGTTCAATGTGGCGAACATTTTAAACTTAAAGAAAAATTTGACCTCATGATCCACACGTACCTCGTCATACTTAAGCGGTATGAAGGGGTCGGATACCTCCCCCTCCAAGTTTGCCATAGAACTGTGTCCGTCTGTACGTCTCTTTGATCATCCGTCCATTTATACGGAAACGATATCAAACATTATTATTGCGAAATGGTCTGTGCTACGGTATATCTCTGGACAGAATCATTATTAACTCACGCCGTTTCTCTTCTAGATATCAGTGCTGTTGGGAGCAGCTGTTTTAGAGGCTTATAAAGAAGATATCAGTTTTTTCTTTGGAATCAAGTTTTTTCGTTTATTTCAAGGTACACGTAATAACAATAAATAATTCCTCATTGGTAAAGTCTGCATACGAGTCAAGTGGCCCATCAGGCCGGAGCTTATCCCGGTTTCTGTAGCATGAAGCAACGTAGGAGTATTTCTACTCCCCCCCCCCTCCCCCCTGGATGGGATGCTAGTCCAACACAACCCACCATTCAACTCGAGCTCGCCTGTACCCATTTTATAGAAGAACACAACACAATGTCCCAAGCCAGGGTTTGAACCAGGACCGATGATAAGGAGACAAGCGCCATAACCATAAAGCCGCCGCGCCTCCCACAAATCTTTATTGAGCTCAATTTAAATTCTTTACCCCCGTTATCCCGTTTTCTACCTGCAGTCAAAGTTTTAAAAAATTTCTGTAGCGTAGTGGAAGTTTGTGGGTGGCGACTCCTTAGGCTTTATGGTTATGGCGCTTGTCTCCTTATCATCGGTCCTGGTTCAAACCCTGGCTTGGGACATTGTGTTGTGTTCTTCTATAAAATGGGTACAGGCGAGCTCGAGTTGAATGGTGGGTTGTGTTGGACTAGCATCCCATCCAGGGGGGAGGGGGGGGGGAGTAGAAATACTCCTACGTTGCTTCATGCTACAGAAACCGGGATAAGCTCCGGCCTGATGGGCCACTTGACTCGTATGCAGACTTTACCAATGAGGAATTATTTATTGTTATTACGTGTACCTTGAAATAAACGAAAAAACTTGATTCCAAGAAAAAAACTGATATCTTCTTTATAAGCCTCTAAAACAGCTGCTCCCAACAGCACTGATATCTAGAAGAGAAACGGCGTGAGTTAATAATGATTCTGTCCAGAGATATACCGTAGCACAGACCATTTCGCAATAATAATGTTTGATATCGTTTCCGTATAAATGGACGGATGATCAAAGAGACGTACAGACGGACACAGTTCTATGGCAAACTTGGAGGGGGAGGTATCCGACCCCTTCATACCGCTTAAGTATGACGAGGTACGTGTGGATCATGAGGTCAAATTTTTCTTTAAGTTTAAAATGTTCGCCACATTGAACCATCCATCTTGGATATCAAATCACGATCAGAACAGCAGCCAAACTGATTCAAAAATATCATAACAAATATCAGATACAAAAACTAAAGATTCTAAAAAAACGTTTAAGTTTAAAATTGAAATTGAACAGAAATTCGGTAGGCTTTAGAAGACTTTAAATTTCGGTTAAAAAGAAACCTTTTTAAACATTGCTACCATAGAAGCAAAAGGTCCTTCTAATCAAAAAAACGACTTTTTACCTACGTGACAAATTAAAAGTCACAAAATATGACCATGCAGAACTTTAAAATCAGCGCGGACACTTTAAACCCACCCCACACCAAGGCTAAATAGGGGTAGGAAAAAATATAGTATTTATAAGGCGCACATAACCAACAATTGACCAACTTCATAGATGGCGATCAGACCAAGCAGCACCGTTGATATCAACTGAGCGGAGAATTTAAAATCTGAAATCAGAAAAGTAACGTAGGTCACTTATGAGTATTGGTATAGGCTCGATTTCTGCTGCTCTCTAGCCTGCGTAGCTTTGCGGTTTAAGCAATTCGAGCGCGCTAAAGTGGCAAAGCCGCTGAAACG
>JAHPZR010039420.1:5000-22882 GCA_019787425.1 Platygyra sinensis | reverse complement strand
CAGTCTACCCACCATTAGGTACCTTTTCATCACGCACTTTCCTTGTCCAGCTTTTGTAGCCACTCCTTGTGGTCAAAATGTCCAGGAGTACTCGTTATAAACTCGTTGTCAGCCACGGAGATATCTCCAGGTTCTATAAAAGTTGTTCAGCATTTATCTCCCCAAATAGATCAATAAGTTCGTTTTGTATCTTTCCTTCGGTGCCATTGTGAGGCTCCTTCAAAGCTTTGTTGTCGTCCATCTTTAAAGCACCAGAAAAACAAACTGACTTGCATTTAAGCTTATCATCCGCCGCTCTTCCAGTTTGGTTTTGTTTTCCATTGTTGTAACGCCTGTTAGCATATGTTCTAAGAGGTGAGCATTTAGGTGGCTTATCAAAAGCATCTTCTTGACTCGCCGCTGGTGTATCACGTTTAACTTAAAATTGATATAAAACAAATTAGAATGTTTATTTCTATTTATTATTATTTTTTCTGGAGGGATACTGCATTCATGAATCTCCCAGTAATAAAAAAATTAAGAACTGTTTTGTATAAGCTGAAAACTAGTTTTTTTGGATTCGACGACGGTGTATTGGCGGCTTCTTTGAAGCCGCTCAAAATTGAGATAGTTTGGAAACTGTGCTATTGATATTCAAGAACCTAACCTCTATTTGTCCCATCCATTTTGATGAGAGACTCATTCTAAGGATGATATGACTAAGAACGGAATACTGAGTATTATATTGCGAGGAGGGGAGGGGTTAGGATGTTTGAAACTAGCGCAACGTCTCTCAGTCGGCCTGGGTTTTCATTGGAAAATCCAGTTCCACACATCAACGGAAGAGTTATTCCCCCTTAAATTTGTTCAAAAATATCACTAGTGAAAATCGATTAGAAGCCGTTGTTGTCCTTCTGGAAACCAAACGTGAAATTCAATTTGCTTTAGGAAGTGTAATGTTCCCCATTTTTTTTCCGATCAGCTAAAACTAAAAGAGAGATTAATTCCCTAAGGAAATAACACTATCCGGTGTTTGTCCCCGTATTAAAAAAAGACTAAATTAGTCTTACCTTCATTAAACGGGACTTCATTCCGATGTTTGGGTTGGCCTTGGCTTTCTTCGTTTCAGTGGTAAACCGGTTCTCCAAGCTTGAAGCAGTTTCGCTTTGATCTGTCGTTCCTCTAGGAATGGAAATCTATTTGCGAACTTTGAATAGTTTTCGGAGGAAAATATCTTAAAAGAGATTTTGGATGTGCTTCTTTTAGGAGGCATTTTGATGAAACAGCGCTGGCATATATGAAGTACGTTGAAATTAAAAGTCAATGACACCATAAACGGTAAAATTATGCAAATGAACTTGGTAACCGCTCTTTCGTTCCGTCCGCTGGGCCCCTCCTCGATGGACTGGAGTAGGGATGGGCAAGATTTTCACCTCTGGCATTTCCAGGGATTCTCCAATATTTTAACCGCCCAGTTTTCATTGGTCAAGTCACAGTGGAATAATATGCTCGAATATTCTAACCAATAAATTGTGACATTGACTGCAATCTTCGCATGTATGTGGTACTATCAGTGTGCAAGGGAGAGGGGGTAGGGGGAGCGGTGGTACTAAGACGAAAAAGTGGCCGTGAGGTAATCATGTCTTATCAGCCTCTTCGGCAATGATCATGAGAGGGGTGGGGATACTTGAAGAAAAACGGACACGCTTAATTCTTTTTAGCTCATCCAGCGGGACTAAACTTGCCTTTACGAAAAATACCTCAGCTTTTAAGCCTCTCAGAAAAGGTGCACAATATCAGCCCTTCATAAGAAGTTAAGGAGACTCGAAAGGGTTTTTCGTTGCTATAGTGTTTGTGAAACGATGGAAGATTACAAAGAAGGATGTTTAATGGTGTAGGCAAACTATATGTTTCCTTGCAACTCTGTTGTTGGGCTATACTTTAAGGGTACTTGTGACGTCATATCAGTTACCATGGCAACGCACAAGGTCCACAAAAGCGTCCTCTAAATTTCAGTTTTTGTAAATTATCTGAGAAACTAATTCGGTGACCTACCATTTTTATTTCTTTGTTGGAAAGTTCCCTAAATTCTCCAACTTTTCAGACAGTAAGGAAAAAATTTATCTAGTAGAATTAAATATATTTAAAGAAAACGAGTTTTATGGCTTACAGAAAATTCCACTAGATAATTTTCCCCGAAACTTTATATCTGAAGTGCCATCGTGAATGGTGCGTGCATGCAAAAAATCAAGATAGGTCACCGAGCAAACTTTCGAGCTAAAAGCAAATGTTTTCCGCAGATTTTATTTCCGGTTCGCGCGATTTTACGCATCATTAACTTCCGGTGTGCTGATTTTAATACTGATTCAGCTGACGCGTGCATCTTAGTTATGGCGTGTGTAGATTGCGCGCGCGCGTGCACCTAAAAACCCTTTCGAGCCTCCTGCAGACTCCTTTGGCCCCACTGATTAAGGACGGTGCCTACTTTTGTTAGTGCGCACACGTTCTGCGCATCACGCAAGCCATGGTTTAAGCGCGCGCGCTGGGGTGACGCAATCAACTACGCCACCAAGCACACGACTAAAATTAAAGCAAAATTTTCCTACGGTGACCAAATCAATTTTAATGAACCTGTACTTAAACCAGGGAGATCAGAATAGCAGCATATCGCTAGGCACTAACTTAACGTCTTCCAGCTGAAAATCTAGCTGTTATCTTTCGAAAATTACACTGAAATCCAACTGCAAACATGTACCTGCAGATGGCGTAGTGCGCGCGCAGACACGCAAATGTCTTACTTACTGGGGAGGTGACAGGAAAAAATGTAACGGGCACAGTAAAAGCTTTCAAAAAAGATCAATAACTTTAAAAAACGCGTGGTTACCCCTACATTTTTTGCTGCGAAATGGAAGCGGCAAGCCTATTCAACATGTGATTAGTTTCTGGTTGTGAGCAAAAGGTATTTAGACTGTATTTTAGCTGAACCAGAGGAACGCTGTCAGAGACGTTAAAAGCGATTTTGCAACGATTTTGTTACTAAAAACGTAACAAAAATGATTTTAATGTTACCATTTGCCATTTAGTTTAAAGATCTTTTTAAATGTGTTTGCCTTTCTGTATGTAAAGTCGAATTCTAAGGAAATCAGTGAAGAAATATCGTTTCCCGCTTTTTTCAGAAAAATGCTGATGTCAGCATTTTTGTTGAGATTCAAGGCTAATTATCTCGAAAAAATGCGTGGCTACCCCTATTTTTCTTTGTGGATTCCAATAGCCCTTGCAAATATCTACTTTTCCGCGTGGTCCTAACTTTGCGCAAAAACCTTTGTATTTAGTAGGCACCGTCCTTAACACCAAAAAAGTGAGCCCCCCGAGTAAACGTTAACTTCGAAAAGAAACCGAACGCATGATCTCCGCTTTTTCATGACGTGTTTTGAAAAACCGATTTTATAATCATGCCCCTCAAGCAAAAATATTGTCTGAAGTTGCCTCCTCTCAGAGATTCTCTGTTATATTTTCATGAAAAATTGGAATAATTTTAGGTCCCACATTTCCGTCCAATAGCCGGGCTACCAATGGCTTTAGTTTGCTAGGACACTATTACCACATGCTTTAGAGAATTTATATCTCAAAGCCGTCATCAGCGTTCCCTGTTTTTTTGCATGAGCAAAATTGAAAACCAAACATAAAAACTGTTATTCTTCGGCAATTTCAGCTTTAACAGAAATAATATACAAAATGCGGTTACAAACATGGACAAAAACAACGCATGTAGTACAAAAAACTTTGATTAATGACTAACGTTTCGTATGCTTCAACATACATCCTCAGAAGTGACGGTTGGATAATACAACAAGATATTTAAATGCTTAAGAGAAAGACTGGAACCTAATTAAGACAATTGTGAAAAAACTGATAATATACAGAACTGTTAAAGTCTGCAAAACATAATAAAAGGCTAGTAAAGTAAAAGTTTCTCGCTGCCCACATTTTCGTTTAAACAAGGGTTTAAATCCTTAATCAATAATGGTTCTTTAATTCTACAATGGATATCAGAACGCCCGGTTACTAAAATTTTAAAATGGTCCCATTTGATATTGTGTCCTGTTGAGGTAATGTGATCCGCAATGGCTGATGCTTGACAACTCTTCGTGAGTGCTTTGAAATGTTCAGTTTTTCTGTCGTGTAAACGACGCTTCACGAGTTCTGGCATAAAACTTTCTCGAGAATGCTTGAAAATTTAATCCGGGGTCACTTAGAGAAATGAACTAAGAATAGTATTTAAAAAGTTACCGTGGCTATGACTAGATTGTTAGTAAATAATTTTTGCACTATCATAACAATAGGCTAGTTTCGAATTGTGCAGAAACAAAAGAACAGAGTCGAGGTTCAGGGGAATAATTAGCATTTTGCATTGTTCATAACAAAGGAAAATGCAAATTATTCCCCTGAACCTCGACTCTGTTCTTTTGTTTCTGCACAATTCGAAACTAGCCTATTGTTATGATTAGTGCAAAAATTATTTACTAACAATCTAGTCATAGCACGGTAACTTTTTAAATACTATTCTTAGTTCATTTCTCTAAGTGACCCCGGGATTAAATTTTCAAGCATTCTCGAGAAAGTTTTATGCCAGAACTCGTGAAGCGTCGTTTACACGACAGAAAAACTGAACATTTCAAAGCACTCACGAAGAGTTGTCAAGCATCAGCCATTGCGGATCACATTACCTCAACAGGACACAATATCAAATGGGACCATTTTAAAATTTTAGTAACCGGGCGTTCTGATATCCATTGTAGAATTAAAGAACCATTATTGATTAAGGATTTAAACCCTTGTTTAAACGAAAATGTGGGCAGCGAGAAACTTTTACTTTACTAGCCTTTTATATGTTTTGCAGACTTTAACAGTTCTGTATATTATCAGTTTTTTCACATTGTCTTAATTAGGTTCCAGTCTTTCTCTTAAGCATTTAAATATCTTGTTGTATTATCCAACCGTCACTTCTGAGGATGTATGTTGAAGCATACGAAACGTTAAGTCATTAATCAAAGTTTTTACTACATGCGTTGTTTTGTCATGTTTGTAACCGCATTTTGTATATTATTTCTGTTAAAGCTGAAATGGCCGAAGAATAACAGTTTTTATGTTTGGTTTTCAATTTTGCTCATGCAAAAAAACAGGAACGCTGATGACGGCTTTGAGATATAAATTCTCTAAAGCATGTGGTAATAGTTGTCTAGCAAACTAAAGCCATTGGTAGCCCGGCTATTGGACGGAAATGTGGACCTAAAATTATTCCAAATTTTTCATGAAAATATAACAGAGAATCTCTGAGAGGAGGCAACTTCAGACAATATTTTTGCTTGAGGGGCATGATTATAAAATCGGTTTTCAAAACACGTCATTGAAAAGCGGAGATCATGCGTTCGGTTTCTTTTCGAAGTTAACGTTTACCTCGGGGGCTCACTTTTTTGGTGTTAAGGACGGTGCCTACTAAATACAAAGGTTTTTGCGCAAAGTTAGGACCACGCGGGAAAAGTAGATATTTGCAAGGGCTATTGGAATCCACAAAGAAAAATAGGGGTAGCCACGCATTTTTTCGAGATAATTAGCCTTGAATCTCAACAAAAATGCTGACATCAGCATTTTTCTGAAAAAAGCGGGAAACGATATTTCTTCACTGATTTCCTTAGAATTCGACTTTACATACAGAAAGGCAGACACATTTAAAAAGATCTTTAAACTAAATGGCAAATGGTAACATTAAAATCATTTTTGTTACGTTTTTAGTAACAAAATCGTTGCAAAATCGCTTTTAACGTCTCTGACAGCGTTCCTCTGGTTCAGCTAAAATACAGTCTAAATACCTTTTGCTCACAACCAGAAACTAATCACATGTTGAATAGGCTTGCCGCTTCCATTTCGCAGCAAAAAATGTAGGGGTAACCACGCGTTTTTTAAAGTTATTGATCTTTTTTGAAAGCTTTTACTGTGCCCGTTACATTTTTTCCTGTCACCTCCCCAGTAAGTAAGACATTTGCGTGTCTGCGCGCGCACTACGCCATCTGCAGGTACATGTTTGCAGTTGGATATCAGTGTAATTTTCGAAAGATAACAGCTAGATTTTCAGCTGGAAGACGTTAAGTTAGTGCCTAGCGATATGCTGCTATTCTGATCTCCCTGGTTTAAGTACAGGTTCATTAAAATTGATTTGGTCACCGTAGGAAAATTTTGCTTGAATTTTAGTCGTGTGCTTGGTGGCGTAGTTGATTGCGTCACCAGCGCGCGCGCTTAAACCATGGCTTGCGTGATGCGCAGAACGTGTGCGCACTAACAAAAGTAGGCACCGTCCTTAATCAGTGGGGCCAAAGGAGTCTGCAGGAGGCTCGAAAGGGTTTTTGGGTGCACGCGCGCGCGCAATCTACACACGCCATAACTAAGATGCACGCGTCAGCTGATCAGTATTAAAATCAGTACACCGGAAGTTAATGATGCGTAAAATCGCGCGAACCGGAAATAAAATCTGCGGAAAACATTTGCTTTTAGCTCGAAAGTTTGCTCGGTGACCTATCTTGATTTTTTGCATGCACGCACCATTCACGATGGCACTTCAGATATAAAAGTTTCGGGGAAAATTATCTAGTGGAATTTTCTGTAAGCCATAAAACTCGTTTTCTTTAAATATATTTAATTCTACTAGATAAATTTTTTCCTTACTGTCTGAAAAGTTGGAGAATTTAGGGAACTTTCCAAAAAAGAAATAAAAATGGTAGGTCACCGAATTAGTTTCTCAGATAATTTACAAAAACTGAAATTTAGAGGACGCTTTTGTGGACCTTGTGCGTTGCCATGGTAACTGATATGACGTCACAAGTACCCTTAAAGTATAGCCCAACAACAGAGTTGCAAGGAAACATATAGTTTGCCTACACCATTAAACATCCTTCTTTGTAATCTTCCATCGTTTCACAAACACTATAGCAACGAAAAACCCTTTCGAGTCTCCTTAACTTCTTATGAGAGGCTGATATTGTGCACCTTTTCTGAGAGGCTTAAAAGCTGAGGTATTTTTCGTAAAGGCAAGTTTAGTCCCGCTGGATGAGCTAAAAAGAATTAAGCGTGTCCGTTTTTCTTCAAGTATCCCCACCCCTCTCATGATCATTGCCGAAGAGGCTGATAAGACATGATTACCTCACGGCCACTTTTTCGTCTTAGTACCACCGCTCCCCCTACCCCCTCTCCCTTGCACACTGATAGTACCACATACATGCGAAGATTGCAGTCAATGTCACAATTTATTGGTTAGAATATTCGAGCATATTATTCCACTGTGACTTGACCAATGAAAACTGGGCGGTAAAATATTGGAGAATCCCTGGAAATGCCAGAGGTGAAAATCTTGCCCATCCCTACTCCAGTCCATCGAGGAGGGGCCCAGCGGACGGAACGAAAGAGCGGTTACCAAGTTCATTTGCATAATTTTACCGTTTATGGTGTCATTGACTTTTAATTTCAACGTACTTTCATATATGCCAGCGCTGTTTCATCAAAATGCCTCCTAAAAGAAGCACATCCAAAATCTCTTTTAAGATATTTTCCTCCGAAAACTATTCAAAGTTCGCAAATAGATTTCCATTCCTAGAGGAACGACAGATCAAAGCGAAACTGCTTCAAGCTTGGAGAAACCGGTTTACCACTGAAACGAAGAAAGCCAAAGGCCAACCCAAACATCGGAATGAAGTCCCGTTTAATGAAGGTAAGACTAATTTAGTCTTTTTTTAATACGGGGACAAACACCGGATAGTGTTATTTCCTTAGGGAATTAATCTCTCTTTTAGTTTTAGCTGATCGGAAAAAAAATGGGGAACATTACACTTCCTAAAGCAAATTGAATTTCACGTTTTGGTTTCCAGAAGGACAACAACGGCTTCTAATCGATTTTCACTAGTGATATTTTTGAACAAATTAAGGGGGAATAACTCTTC
This sequence comes from Platygyra sinensis, assembly GCA_019787425.1. Classification (NCBI taxonomy): domain Eukaryota; kingdom Metazoa; phylum Cnidaria; class Anthozoa; order Scleractinia; family Merulinidae; genus Platygyra; species Platygyra sinensis. The sequence continues at coordinate 14,915 of JAHPZR010039420.1, read as the reverse complement.
CGTTGATGTGTGGAACTGGATTTTCCAATGAAAACCCAGGCCGACTGAGAGACGTTGCGCTAGTTTCAAACATCCTAACCCCTCCCCTCCTCGCAATATAATACTCAGTATTCCGTTCTTAGTCATATCATCCTTAGAATGAGTCTCTCATCAAAATGGATGGGACAAATAGAGGTTAGGTTCTTGAATATCAATAGCACAGTTTCCAAACTATCTCAATTTTGAGCGGCTTCAAAGAAGCCGCCAATACACCGTCGTCGAATCCAAAAAACTAGTTTTCAGCTTATACAAAACAGTTCTTAATTTTTTTATTACTGGGAGATTCATGAATGCAGTATCCCTCCAGAAAAAATAATAATAAATAGAAATAAACATTCTAATTTGTTTTATATCAATTTTAAGTTAAACGTGATACACCAGCGGCGAGTCAAGAAGATGCTTTTGATAAGCCACCTAAATGCTCACCTCTTAGAACATATGCTAACAGGCGTTACAACAATGGAAAACAAAACCAAACTGGAAGAGCGGCGGATGATAAGCTTAAATGCAAGTCAGTTTGTTTTTCTGGTGCTTTAAAGATGGACGACAACAAAGCTTTGAAGGAGCCTCACAATGGCACCGAAGGAAAGATACAAAACGAACTTATTGATCTATTTGGGGAGATAAATGCTGAACAACTTTTAATAGAACCTGGAGATATCTCCGTGGCTGACAACGAGTTTATAACGAGTACTCCTGGACATTTTGACCACAAGGAGTGGCTACAAAAGCTGGACAAGGAAGTGCGTGATGAAAAGGTACCTAATGGTGGGGTAGACTGGGAGGGGGTTTTCACCAGGAGGGGCCGGGGCTCATTTGTTTCTCAATCAAGTGTGAATTCAGGGTCATGTTGTACACTTGGTAAGCATTCACTTTGCACTCAAAAAATAGGGAGTTTAAGAAGCTACTACAGCGACGCCAAAGACAACGTCGATTAAAAAAATGAATTTATATTTTACCTACGAATCTCGGGATACTCTTAAGTCATTTATTTTACCACTGTGAAGGCTATCACGAAACTAAATCTGGGACACCACAATAAATTTGAAATAGAATTTTCAAAAAATAGTCGTTGTAGTTCACGTTCTTCAGACAACGCACAATTGGTCATTTCACGTTAGTTGTTGTTTTGCACAGGACGGCAGAAAAATGTACAAAGAGTTATAACGCACGTGCACAGCTATTATTTTGCTCATTAAACCTTTTGTTTAGAGACGTTCCCGTTGCCGTCGTGGTTTTCTTAAACTCCCTAATAGATCCTGTAGGTTACTTGAGAGGAACAATGTTAAGTGACTCCGGAAAAGGTTGCTCTTCTCGAAAGCCGGGGAGAACACATTTCAGGGTGGTTTAGGTTGTGGCGTAGTCTCCTTGTTCAGCAAAACCCTTGACTACTCCTGATCCTCCCCAAAACTCTGACAATGCTGATCTTTCGTTTTTAGAAAAGTAATACGGTGTCTGGGATGTTCAAATGGCGAGCGGACAAGAAAATGAAAACTTCTAAGAAAAACGAGGAAAAGAACAGCTACGATTCCAGGTGAAATACAGTTAAACTACGTTCTTTCCAGTATTGAAGTGCTTCGTGAGACTAGGATTTGAGAAAGCTTGGAACGTGGAAATTTGAGTAAGGATTAGGACCTGCTTTCCCTAGTCAAGCAAAGCGATTGTACATCTCTCTCTGCCAACTGCTGTTTTCCATCTGAATACTCTTTTTCCCTCCAAGTAGGATCAGATAGGGCAAAGTCCTGTTGCTGCCAGTTTGTCTCATACGCCTTACGCTAAGAAATCAAGATGCAAATTTTGAATTGTCTTCAAACATGCATTTATAAATGCTTGTGCAACTTGATGGAATCTTCAGCTCTTTGGGTGACTCTACTGAAGGGATCTCGACCTACCCAGATTTCAATGTAGCAAAAGGGCTAGTGAGCCAATAGTCGATCGATTGGCAAAGATTGTGTTCTTAAATTCGCGTCACACAAATAGTATTTCGCCGTACATGTAGCGTGTTGCTAAAATTTCTGGGAAACGTGAACCGTACTATGCCTTTTCAGTACTCAGAGTTGCTATTTTTGTAGTTCGATCTTTAACTCAAGCGCTTATGCTAATGACGCAAATATTGTAAACAACGATTTTTCTGTCCACTGCACGAATTGATTCCAGTCGGCCACAGGCGCCGGCCACAGAGGTACAAGTTGTGCCAGGAAATATGGGGTGATGAATTAAACAACCTTGAAATGTCTTGTTGCAGTACGAAAAACAATTTGCCCAGGCCGGAAGACTTTGATTCAACAAGAGTGAAACAAACAACTGCCCATGTCATTATATTTCATCTTGTGATTTCCGCAAGAAAATCTGACATTTTCAGTATTTTTACTCTTCTAAGTGTATTAAAATACATTTGTTTTTTTAGATTTCTCGTGAGTAATGAAAGTGAAGGTTGTAGCAACTTCTGCAGTATGTTCGACGAAGAGGAAGACATCTTTCTTTAATCAAGAGAACAAGGATTGTATTTTAAACAATAAAACTGCTACATCGTAGAGAGTTGTGTTCCTTTTTTATGTTTATCTCCACAATAATTTATTTTAACTACCTTACATTCTTTTAAACGTCAAATCCAAGAAACTAACCTTTGTTGCATCTACTCAGTAGCAAAAAAATCTTCTAGGTTCGTTTTAATACTAGACCATACTACAACGGGAACAATTACCAAAAATGTTCATCCTTTCAAACCTGTTATTGATTTCGAACATATTTTTGTTGGTTTTCCAATCGCTCAGCCAGTCAAAGTCCGAGGTACGCCAGTGAGGCTGAGAATGTAAATTGCACGTGCAGTTGCTGGATTCCGATTGGCTGAGGACCTCGGAAAACCAACACAATGGGGGGTTTCCATTTGACCAAAAAAACACACATTGTCCGGTGTTTCCGGAAAGGAGGACAACGTCACGAGGTCTACCCAAATCCGCGACGAAAATTTCTCACCGTGAGTCTCCGTGCCATTTCATTTTCCAACCGCAGTTTTCGTTTTAAGGTTTAGATTTCGGAAAATTCAACAATACTTCGAATTTAGTTTCGATGACTTTACACTAACGAAGTTTCCGTACCATTTCAGAATTTGGCGTGAATGGGTTTTGTGCCCGTTGCCAGTGTTACGCTACACGTGATCTCCTGTGGGTACTATCATCTATCTCAGTTGTGGATTTTCAACGGTATAAATTTTGCACTTTCTGTGAAAAGTCGACGGCTACCAGATAGAGGGATGTTTGTTTCTTTGTATAGTTGATAATATCGCCGACGGCGGATAGTTCTCTGAATTTTAAAAAAATACAAATAAACTAAACAAATTCATCATAATCATCACGCCGAGACATCAAAGAAAGATTTCAGCATGGCTTCCACTTCTTCCACTGTGTATTTGATGTATTTTTCGGGATTTTTCGTAAATTGTAAACTTGAATACCTAGAAAACAATAAAAGAATAAAAATTCGGGCGATAGAAAAGACATCTAACAAATTGTCAAAATTTCCAGGATTTATATTCCCCATCGTTGATTACCGCTGATAAACCAGTTTGATCGAACACGAGATGCCTTTGATAGGGAAAATTCTTGTTTTTGTTTGGCTTTTAACAGTAGTGGCTACCAGTCTTGTCAGGTTTGACGTTATCTTTTTACACTGTCTCTTTATTATGAGCGATAATCCACGAAACGCGACCTTGTTTATTGCTTGTGGAGAACGCGGGCGCGTGTTCTAACTTGATTACAACATAAACAAGACGTATAAGTTTTCAAGTGGAATCACTGTGGTGGCAAGTGTTTTTAAAGATTTTAAGGCGTCATTTGAAAAGACTATTGATCCTCGTTTTGTAATAGAGAGATTGCTGCCACTGGTGGGATTTTCCTGGAGTAGAAAAGTTTTCATGCGAACTTGAGTTAAGGACAGGCAGCCTTTGTCTTTGTTTCATTGATTCACTGCTAACGAATAGCAACCAACAGGTAAACAACAGACTGTCAACAGATTAGAATTTCACCATTGAACAAAAGTCTTCCCGTTAGTATTTCGTTACAGTGACTTACTTCTCTCTAAAGGTGGTGTAGAGTGGTAGAATTAGGTCTATATTTTCATTTCTCAGCTGATCTCTAAGCTGAGTGTCAGGGACTGCATATGTCTTCTGTATCTGATGCAGCTCTTCCAATTCTGTGTTGAAACCCTTCAAGAAAAATAATTAATATTCATGAATACTTCAGCTAAATGGATGTGTTGTGCAAACTCTAAACCTGACCACGATGATGACGAAATTTAAGTAATTATGTAGAATTGCTCAAGATCTCTTCAAAAAACCGTCAATTTCCAAGCCCCCCGCCCCATGAGATCAAATACAAAATCCCTCGAATAATAAAGTACTTCCGAAAATAAGCCAAATCATATTGCGAAACTAGTGACACCAAATGGTAGGGTAAAATGTTTCCCCTTTCTATTCCCCTTTCTATATTGGTTCCAGCACATTTTCCATGTAACCAAGGGATAAAGATTCCTCGGTATGAAAAAAGTTGTAAGAATCAGCAAAACAAGTAGAGTTCAGGAAGAACTGCTGACTGTGTGTATTGTTATCAGTAACGTTGTATCCCTACCTTGAACTTGTCCTTTATCATTTGCCTTTGCTTATCTTTCAGCTGAGAAAGAAAACGAAGCCAAGATGACTCGTTATAGACAACTTCGACAAAAAACAGAGAAAGTACAAGTAATACTTGAATCTTTACGCGTTGTAAAACCGGCAAATCTTTACTGCCGACATGAAGCCAGCTTTAGCTTGTTAACGCTTCGACGTCCATGTTCCAAGTCACTTCCCATAAAAAGGAAATAACTTGAGTTTTAACATTGTTTGGGGAGAAGGGAAGGGGAAATGTTTTCAAGACGCTCGAAAATAGAATTTTACACTTTTGTCGCCTATGTGCTTTTTCTACAAGCAATACGCAATGCTGTTGCTTGACTGTTGTTGCCGGGATATGTCTCCTCTACTTACTTTTGTTTGAGGCTCGCTAACTCTATGCCCTGACATTGGCTTCTCCATCTCCAACAAGAAGTGAAGTACTTTTCCCCAGCTAAACAAAAATTGTATTTCAATGAAATAATAGCTGAATCAATCAGTCAGTGAATAAATTAATCTGTCAATCAGTCACTAATGCCGTGTTTTCACGAGAGAAGTTTACTGCGGTTACTGCTTACCGAGGTTTCGTAACTAAACCACAGTTATTGCAAAAGCTGTTTACACGGAACCAATTAACTAAAGTAGGCTGCATACAACACATGGTTTGAGGTTTTTGTAGGAAAGCAAGAGTTACAATGTTGCACAGACATTATTGGAAAAACTATACTGAAAATTTCTGACTCTACTAACGGAATACTCCAATGCTGAACGAAGGTCAGTTGTTGTCAATTTTGCAGTCTAGGATGACGAGCCCAACTCCCCTAAATTATAAAACGTTGTAGATGAGTATATTAAAAAAAAAATTAATATCTCGCAGAACACCTTGAAAAGACATCTGTCACGGAGCAAGAGCTGCGTAGATATTTAGCGGTACCTCGTATTCGGGACCCTTTTAAGTCTAAAATTTGTTTGTCTTTCTCCATTGACCTCAATTATGATTTTTTACTCTCTCTTTCTCTTTGTGACCAACGAGTTTTCCTCTTGCCCCTGCATGTATCCTGCTACTGAGATGAGCTACTAACAGACAGGAAACACTTAAGGCACTTGACGACGAAAGAAAAACGGTAGTCCGCGATCTCTTTGCCTAAACAGTGGTTAATTTAGCTATTTTTGCCCGTTGACTTTTTCTTTAAGCGCTGATTGAATGAACACCTGCCTTCAAGCTGTCGCGACACCGTCTACCTTCCCTTGGTTATTACTCTTTCCAGTAGACCGCGACAGCCACGAATTTTTTTGCCGCCTTCAGAGTAACGTTTTTGATGCCGCAAGGTTTGTTTCCAACCAATCAAGTGGTACATTGAAATGCACCACGCGAGGGCATTTTTCTTGTGTGGCGTCATGACTTTTTCGTATTACGTGATGTTCATTCACAACATGTTTATCTTCAAGAAAAATTCGTGAGTGTCGCGGTCTACTAAGAAGACTAATAACGTCAGTTAGTGAGCTAGACCATGCCTGATGGGGTGTTCGACTGTCGTCAAACCTAGGCTGGCTTGCCGACGTTTATCGAGATTTACTACTGCGTTTACACGATTAAAAATTCCGCTTAACTAAAGTTAAAACAAAACCTAGGGAAAAATCTCTCGTGAAAACACGGGCTAGGCCGGACAAACAAACAGACAAACAGAGAGACGGACAGACAAACAGACAAACAGACAGATAGTTAATCAAGCAGTCAGTCCGTCGGTCGGTCCGTCTGTCGGTCATTCATTCATTCATTCATTCATTCATTCAGTCATTCATTCAGTGGGTGAGTGAGTGAGCGAGTGAGTGAGTGAGTGAGTGAGTGAGTGAGTGAGTGAGTGAGTGAGTGAGTGAGTGAGTGAGTGAGTGAGTGAGTGAGTGAGTGAGTGAGTGAGTGAGTGAGTGAGTGAGTGAGTGAGTGAGTGAGTGAGTGAGTGAGTGAGTGAGTGAGTGAGTGAGTGAGTGAGTGAGTGAGTGAGTGAGAGAGTGAGTGTGTGAGTCACTCAGACAGTCAGCAGTTATTCAGTCAGTCAGTCAGTCAGTCAGTCAGTCACTGTAGCAAGCGAGCAAGCTGGAAGGTAGGTATGTAGGCACACAGTCCGCAGTCAGTCGTGTATGGAAAGGTGAGTCGGTGGCCAGTGAGATGGTCGGTCAGTCATACCAATTCTGATATGTGCCCTTCTGTTCATCAATCAGTTGCTGGTATTGTTTTTTGACTTCAGAGATTCCTCCTTCTTGAAGAAGAGCAAGAAGACCCGATCTGCAACAAAGCAATGCAAGCTTCCTTAAACTGATATTCAATAACGTCCACTTTCAACCACATGACAATTCCATATGACCAATTCGTAATCTATTTCCATCCTAGATACTTTTGACCATCCACACATCTAAACACGACCCGTCATTCTCCGAGTATTACTCTTCAACAGTACACCATGAACAGCACCTAAAAATAATCCCATTTAAACATTTTTTCCAGTCTTACCGCTGTAGAGCCTTGACTATGTAATTGTAGTTGTTCAACAAGAACAGGGAACAAAGAGTTGGCGCCTCATACACTCTGGCCTTGAGCTCAAGATTCAGTCCCAGGGCTCCAAGCACTCGTTCTGCGTTGGAAAGGCATGATAACCGTAAGTAAACGATATGTCTTTATGTACACAAAATTAGCCTGTAGACAGGTCCAAGAGTCGGCAGAAGTGCGAAAAACAATCGGTAGGATCGGTTATAGGTTTAAATTGCCATTGAATTAAGGTCGAATTTAAACCTCTCAGCTTCAAGGTTTATTTTAATATTTTCTATCAGTCACACTATACATTTATTTTACTAGAGCAGAAATTTTGGTGCCACATCTCGACCATATTCGTTCTTCGATCAATTTCTTTTATCCTTACAAACATAATAGGAGTGGAAATTGATACATGAGTGATTAAGTTCTTTCCTCATCTTACTACAATAAGCAACAAAAGTGTTGAGACGCTTGGCAGTAAAATTCGACTTTTTGCGTCCTGGAAACATTCCTCCCCTTTCCCCCAAAACAATGTTGATTTTTCTATTTCTTAGACAGCGCAGAACACAGCACCTACCCAAGGTTGAATTGGGTGGCCGGGGGTATCAGAGAATTAACGTTAGATGCAAATAAAATAGAACAACAGCTTCAATATAAAAAGACGGTCATTTTCTAAAAGTGTCTCAACTACTTTTGTCGCCCATTGTAGCATTTCTCCGAAACGGAAAAAATATTACGTGACAAGCAAAATCAGTGAACATCCGGGATTTCTTTTACTCTGGACAGAACAGAAAAACAACAACAGAAGTTTCCCCCCACCCCCCCCAAACTGAAAAAAAAAAACCCGAATACTTACGCACGTACTCAGCGACAACTTTCGTAAAGAGTTCTGTTTCTCTTGTAAAGAAATTTCCACTCTGGTCCTCTGCAGTATATGGAATTAACAGTCAAAACCTACACAAGCTAACTTTGACGACGGTTTAATTTATAAATAAACAACTAAAAAGGTGGATAGCTTTTCAAACGAGTGTAGACAGTAATTCAGAAACGGTTTGGTTTTGCTTCACCGCACTCTGTCAGCATAAATGGTTCAAAAACTCGTGCCAGCTACTGGACCAATCGGATGCAAATGCAAAAACCAATCGCGACTTACCAAATGCGTTTCCGATCACGTGCATTTGCCTCGTGGTCTTCTTTTCAACCAAACAGAAGCAGAATAAAAAACACGCCAATCATGACTAGCGAACGCTGGTTTTCCGGCGCTGGGCACTGGCAACACGACTTCGTTTTATTACATCGAATTCTGATTGGTTTATTCCATTAGCTACGTTTGCTGTGATTTGCCAGATTTAATTTGTTACTTTTAACTGGCTTTGATTAAGGACAGACGTGACAAAATGAAAATGTCTCAAATTTTTCCTGAAGGAATATTTTTTTGCAACATCTTCTCACTCCATACCTTGCATGGTGACTAACATGTTTCCAACTGTTTCTCTGTAGGGAAGGAGTTGCTCCATGAAAATAAGTGTCTAGAATTACCAACATAAACACAAGATTAACACACGATAGACAGGATGGACAGCGGAAAGCTCGCTCTCACACAACCGTTTTGGGATAGCCAAGGAAAGCCTAAATTAAACTTTCTTCATCAGTTTTTAAAGAGGTCTTAGCACAATACGCACCAAAGCAGCAATCAAGCTTTGTTACTTTGATATTTTGAACAACTCTGCAATATAACGTACGTTTCTGGTCAGCTCGTGTACTGTTCCATCGCTTGGCATGTTAGAATGTTTGTCTGGACCGTGCTGTAGAATAGAACAAGTATCCATAATGAGGAAGACAGGCGATGACGACCCAAGTAACACCGTCTCCGACAGGAAAAGAACATCTATCTTTGGGGCTATTCACATGGTGTTACATTGTCCCTGGTAAGAAGGATACCCTCTCCCCTTCTCCCCGCTGACCGAGCCAATTATTGACCCTACCGACTTGTCCTTGTTACGCAAATGGAACATAACTAAGGTGCGTTTTGACATGAAACAATTAAGGCTCGTGCCCGGGGTAGCTCAAAGCGACCCAAGGTCACCATGGTCAGTCCTCAAGTCAACTTTGCCCCGGCCCCAAGTCAATTCATGTTAACAGTTCGCTGCTATTTAAGAGGAAATGTAGGAAACACTCTCCGAGCTAAAGAATGACCCACAGACCAGGGACCATTTCTCTCTATAAAATAGGGACTTGGTTGAAAGCCTCACCGAGTTAAAAAGAAAAGCATGTTATCTTAAATAAAGGTTTCAGAACAAAGTCTATGTTCACCTTAATCCCATCAGCAAAATCATCCAGAGCCTTGGCGGACTGAGAACATAATACAACAAAAGTTAGAGGTTTACCGGCGGTTTAATCAATTAAATACCGTCGCTATATGCATAAGAAGGACAACGGGAAAATACAATTTAAAAAACATTTAAAAAAACTCTAGATAAAGTCCCTCGTTCATTCGCACCTCACACGCTAGCTGTACCACTACTGCTCCTCAACGTGTCACAAAACATTTGTGAATGACTCACCGTTGACTCCATAGCGTGAATGAGAGTAGGGAACTGTCCTTGAGTCCGGTGAAAAGTTTCCTGTTAACAAAATAAATATATTCCAAGCAAAAGTTGAAAAAACAGGTTTTGAACTCATGAACGCAATGCCTTGTATGGCA
>JAHPZR010039417.1:0-15732 GCA_019787425.1 Platygyra sinensis | reverse complement strand
TTACTAGTAGCGGGGGCAAGCCAATTTTGTAATGATGTATATATATTATTATCATTAAAAGTTTCAAAGTTCAAAGTTTAACGAGTTTTGCTAATTTCCCCTCGTCCCACTTTAAAACAGGTTGCCATGTAAGGTTCAGTTGTTGATATTGCGATCGAGCGAAGGAGAACGCTTGCTTATTTGTGTTGTTGCCATGTGCACTATTGGGTATGCTGCGTCCTACAGGCAAAAATGTGGAGCGAGATTTTGGCAGTGGAAAGCAAATGTAGCCGCCTTGAGGATTTTCTCGTATTTCTCTTACTTATAGTAAAGCACCCCAACCTGATCATTTCAGATTTACTAAACCACAGATTTCAACACAGAAAAGGTAACCCGCCGCTTTTCCTTGAACGCGTTCTCTACTGCAAGTCAATAAGCCATAACAATTTTACAATGGGGTTGAACTACCTCTAGTATCGAAAAATATACAATGTTGAAGAGGTATGTTTGTTTCAGTTTACGTTCATTTAAAGGGGGTTTTCTTGAGCAAAAACGCATCGAAAAGCTTAGCCATCAAGCAAAAAAAACAGTTCTTTTTTATTGACCTGCTCATTGAATCTAATGGAGGTTAGAGCGGTTATCGTTTGAGTGTCGAAAAGTGATTGGTTTAAAAACACTCGTGCCACTTTTTCATCCAATCAGAAATAAAACCAGAACCAATTGTGACTCGTCCGCATGCATTTTTCCGCACTTTGCGTCAGCTACCAGTATTACTTGATTGGTTCGCTGTATTGTCTGTGTCTTTTTTGATTGGCTAGTGTAATTAAGTTTGGTTTTGATTTACAACACTCCGTTGAAAACCACTCTTCAATAGATTGCACATGCACTAGGTTGCGATATGAGATTAAAAAAATCTAGTCGTCCATACAAATGGAAAGGGCATAAAAGTTAAGTTACAAAGCAACCGCTTCTCCAACTTATTTGTGAAAATACTAATTGATATTTTCACAACAACCGTATTAAACGTTCCAAAAAACGGCAAAGTTAAACCATGACCAAGCGTGAGTAGTAGTACGTAGCTGCAAGCTGAACTTGCGTAGAGACTTTCCAATTGCTTAAATTGCGATCTACAATTGCGATGATCACATCTCAGTTTCATCTGTATTCTGCAATTCCAAATTAACTTAATTTCGAATTCGTCTCATTCCTTACACGGGTAAAAATGAACTCGATACATTGGTCTACTCCCAAGCATATGGCTCTTCACAGCTCAGTTGGAAGAGCACTGCAGCGCTAAAAAATTTGAAATTCAATTGCAAAGACCGCTGCGATCGATGATCACGTTTCAATTTCAAAATACCATCTGTCACATCCCAAAACAAATAAAATGAAATTCGTCAAAAAAAACTTGTCAAGAAATACCTGTTTGTTCGTAGCAGCTAATAGGAAAAACTGGAAAGGGGGAAGTAAATACCTCATTCTTAAACGGGTCGGCGGTTCCTTTTAAGCAACTGAAACTCAAAATTTAAAGGCAACCCGCTTTGATGCAAACTTAATGAACTGCCTTCTTGCTACCTCGAATATTCCAACACAAAGGGTGTACATCTCTGAGTTGCAGATACAATTAAAATAATAGAGGCACAGTTTGGTTTACTACATACTAGCGAAATGTCATATAGCTATAATAGCTTTCAACTATACATGATTAGTGTACTGCTTCATGATGCTCCTTCTTCGTCTTCTTCATCTTAATCTTCATCGTCTTCTTCTCCTTCTTCTTCTTCTTCTTCTTCTTCTTCTTCTTCTTCTTCTTCTTCTTCTTCTTCTTCTTCTTTTTCTTCTTCTTCTTCTTTGTCGTCCTTATTGTCTTCTTTTTCTTGTTATAATTCTTCTTCTTCTAGTTCTCTTCCATTTCCTAACAAAACATCTCTCTTAACATATTGACAACGGCTTTTCGAAGCTTGGGAAGACGCCAAAAATACAAAAATGGATTGACTGCTGAATTGACGAATATTGCAGTGGTAGCAAAGTTCCATTCGGGTTGCCATCTCATGTTCAAGAGGCCATTAAGAGTAAGCAAAATATACGCTGGACTATAACATATAATTAAAGCGATGTAGAATACAAAAGTATTTAGGACACTTTTCCGTAATTCTACAACGTGGACATCGTCTCCTTCATTGTTGTTGCTTTGCACGGAACGCTGTTGAGCCTGTATCACTGACTGATGACGGCGGACAATTTGATAAATTCTGATGTAGCAACATGTGGAAATAATCAGACAAATGAAGATCACAAGGGCTACCAAGAGGTGATAAATACGTTTACTCCAAAGGTTAAAACCCGATACGACGAAACTGATTAACCATATCAGTGCCAAGATATATTTCACACGGGATTTTGTCATTAAAGTAGGGTATCGGAGGTGAAAATGAACAGCCAAAAGTCGATCAACGCTAATAGCTGTTATTGTGAGGAGAGAAACTGTACATACAGAGAACCCTACCATTATCGACAGTTGAGAGATGGAACTGTTTTGTGTCAGTAGATCACCGATATATATCGGTTGACCAATGAAACCAACCAGGAGGTCTGAAACAGCGAGACTGCAGAGCAAAATCATGGACGTGGAGCGAATGGATAGCGTTCTTCTTATGGCAGCCAAAACCAATGCGTTAACCAGAATAGAAGTGAGCATCAGTGGAACATTCAAAAGGCAGATAATCGGGAAAATAGAATTGGTGCTCACTTTGTCTTCGTTGTCTGAGTGATGGTCTGCTGATCCATTATTGTCTTTCTCGGTGTCATTCATCCTCGGTGTCTGCGTTCGATATTATCAACTCGAAAATGTCATCTACCATTTCCACAAATGATAACAACAATTTTTTGCTGTTATTGCTTCAGTAAAAAGCATGCAAGGTAACTGAACGTTAAGATCCAGCAGTGAAATCCTTCTAAAGTTGTTTTTTCTGCTTGCTTAACTGATTTCTAAGCAGATGGTTTCTTCAGATCTTTTGATCAGCAATAAATCACTGTTTATTTAAAGCAAAATTACAATTAAGTTTTTTATTTATGGCGTTATATCCTCGCCAGAATTCGACTTTACCTTTTGATGTTCCTTTCACTTTCTATGTTTGTTGTCCGCGATTAGACATATGACATTGAACTTGCAACATTAGAGATTCACAATGCCACATTGTTCGCTTTCCATGCGACATTCAAGTTACTCATTTCAGTTTCACGCCACTATCCGACATGCTAAGTTGTCATTTTATGCTAGGTTGTCATTTTATTCTTGTTTCACTTTTTAACTCCCGAAACGCTTGAATGGGCGCTTGAATGATTAACTTTAATGAGCACTTTTGCGGGCTCAATCCAGTTTTGCGGGGAGTGGTATGTTCAAGTTCACAACGCAGTGAATGAGGTAATAACAGCCTTAGAAAACATGGCAGATCCACTTGAAATCAATGGACTGGTATTAAGACTCGATTACTTAATTCGCACGCTTGTAAACTTTGAAAACAACCCTCAAAGGGATTAAATTATCCGCCTCCTTGGTGAAGCCTGCAACGTACGAACTGACCAGCGCTGCAAGCAAGGCTCAATTAGGGTCTGCTGATGCAAAGTTAGTCGATTTGGCTTTTCAAGTTTACACTCAGCGCCGTGTAAGACCAGCCTTTAAATTAAAGGAAAAATATCCTGTAAGACATTTTGTTGTGTAGTATCGCTGAGTATTTTTACGAGTTGTGCCGTATTTTGACGAGCCCGTAGGGCAAGTCAAAATACAAACCTCGAGTAAAAATTCTCAGCAATACTAAACAACAAGATGTCTAATAAGATATATTTCCCTTATTTTAAAGGCTGGTCTTCCGCGGCGCTGAGTGTGAGCTTGAGAAGCACAAACAACGAGTAAAATTCTCAGTGATAGTACACAGCAAAACGTCTAATAACATATTTATTATCCAACACGCCAAATTGTTATGTCCGTGCGGGCGAATTTCGCGAACATTTATTTACGGAGGAATTCGTGACAGAACTATGCGAAGCGGAACGGAATCGACGCGGGAAATCAAGCTCACTGATTGGTCAACAGCAAACAAACCTGTGTAGCCGGTACTTTGGAATTCAAATACCGCGTGATATTTGTTCTCGTTTTGGACGTTATTTGTACTCTACAGAGTACAGTTGGATAATATTTATAAGAGCAGTTATCTTTCCTTCCCGACGAAGCATTCAATATCCCTATAACTGCGCTTCTCTGTAGGATGTGAAGCTACACAGCAGAGAGGAGAATGAAAAGTATGACCTTTTGTGAAGCGTGGGGCCTGGGTCCGACTTAGTTCGGACATGCACTTTACGTCGATGTGTCGACGTGCTTGTAGTCGAGCTTGCAAGATCTGTTCGAGTCTAAGGAACGATAAACTGTTTTGAGACTAGTTGTGTCCTTAGTAGTGTTACACTTGGTGGCAGTGGTGGGACCTTTAATCATAGAAGCAACTGTGAAAGCTTTGTAGACGAAAGTGGCCTAGGTGGAAGCTAAACTTGCGAAGAAAAGCGAAACAGCGTCCAGTTCTCACGGCTCCGCGAGTTCATCGATCATTTTGGCGGATCATTCTCTTCGCATTAAACGTTCTCGGCTGCCTCGGGGGAAAACTGGCTGATGTGGTTGCGAAAATTTAAAAACATCGCTTTGCTGAATAAATGGAGAGCCGAGCTTCAATGTCAAATCTTGCCAGCTTACCTGAAAGGCTTCGCCGAGCAAACATACTACAGCCTCACTGCCGAGCAATCATGATAGATCGTTTTCATCCCAAAGAATCACGACAAGTACACATTTCCAATTTGCGGGCTAAGTTACGTCGAACAGACGAGGATTTACATCAGCTGAGATGCGAAATCTCCCGTCAGTTATACTTGATCGTACTGCAAGAGATTCTTCATTGGCGCTTTAACTCCCCTTACGTTATGAGAGACGGGTGTTGGATTTGGGCCCGAATACCCTGGATGAGGCACTGGCGGCTGCCCAGTGGTTTAAATGGTTAAGTAAAGGGAGTTTTCTTCAACGGGAATTCTACTTCAAGTCAGGGGATTCCAGAGCCCCCGTAAATTTTAGAGAAGTTGAAGAACATTCCTCAAGGAAGGCAAGGTAGGAATGAAAGAGTAGAGTCTCCTCAGGTCCTCAGAGCATGCTTTAAGTGTGGCAGTCTGAACTATTTCATCCGTAATTGTCCTCACCAAGTTCATCACGACCAGGCAACCTGGAGACGGGCGAGGCGCAGCAAAAAGTGACCCCGCCCGATAAATCTAAGGGTGCATTTATGCCGTGTCGTCCCCCCCCCCCCCCCCCCCCACGAAAGCCTGTTCTTGGGGCCGATAGCAGCTTGCTACTTGATGTTGTTGGTGAAACAGAGTTAACACTTGAGGTCCCCTTGATAACTTTTACAGGATCACTGTCGCTGAAACCGTTACATTATCACCAAATATGGTTGCTGATATACCTTGTGTGATTAAAGGGGTGAATGGTCACAAGGAATGTGTGGGTGTGGTTAAACCAGGAAGCAAGTTCTCAGAAAGGTATTCTGTAGCAGCCTTGCGGACTGCAATAACTTGAAAAGATGGTCGAATGCCATTTCGTGTGTTTAATTGCCTCAACAAGCCTGTCCAAATTTATCGCTGCAGCAGTAGTGTTGGAGGACTCCACACACTAGTGGATGGAGATGAACTGCCTGACAAATGTGTGTGCGAGGGTTACAAAGTTGTAAGGGGCGCTAAAGAAACTGTCAAGGTAGAGTTGGGGGCTAGACAGTGTAGTGCAGTTTTTGTGGAAAACTCTGAGGCTGATTATAGCGGAGCTTCAGTGTAGCACCATACTTAAGAAAAATTGGTAACTCATCAAGCCGAGAAAATTTGGTTATGACGTCAGCGTACGAGCGAACGAAAGCCGTCCGTACAGACTCTGGGGGAGGAGGAGGGGTGTCTCGAGGTAAGCCTCACGGGGAACTTTTCTCGGCAGGTTTGTCAGAAAAAAACACTCATTTGTATTTGTCATGTCAACAATCCATCGAGGACGTTGATCTAACGTTGAAGATAGATCGAGTTTATCTTAAGCAGAACATGAAAGAGAACTACAGAGGGCAAGAATTAACAGCGCTAGCTAAAAACGTGGCGAAGAAGATCGGGAAAGAGCGGCCCAGCAGGGCTAGAAAGAAGGCGAGAAAAGCTTAGTACATGTGGTGAATCTTGAATCGAGTCAGTGCTAGAGAAAGGAAATGAAATAATGCCGAACAATGCCGTCAGGCAGGGCAAGTGAGAGCTTTAGGAAAGAGCTGAAATACCAGGAAAATTGCTTCAAAAGACTACAGAACTTCGAGCGTCGAGATGTGATGTGCAGCCATGCAAGAAAAGTCGCATGATTTCATGAGGTGATCAGCAAGAGAAATCAAACGTGTTTTGAGTGTTTACAGGAATTACAAAACGGTAAACACAGTGGGAAAAAGTTGATTCCTTGATCTATCGAAAAGATTTGTTCAGTTCAGTCTTCGCAACTTTTGCTGGAGGTTCTTCGGATAGGATTCACACTGAGGTGAACTGCCAAATTGTGGTAAGCGAAAAAAAATTTTGCGTTTTCCATAAAAATTATCCAGTTGCTTCAGAGAGATAAGTTTATAAGTTAAGGTTATATCAATGAAAGGTGTAAAGTCTCCTTGATTTTCTGGTTGGAACCATGCTGTGAGAGATTTGATAAATTTCAAAAACTAGAGTTGTTGTTGAATATAAATTTGTATAAGCTTAATTATTGTAAACAAATAAGCTTATACTAATTTTTTTCTGTCGTTTTTCGCCGTATATACCGATAAAAGAAACAAGACTGTATTCGTAAATACTGTCAGGCGAGTGTTTTCTTTGTGTTAGCAGGGACAGCCGCTTCGTAGACAGCCATAATTTCTTCTTCTGTTTACTTTTGGAAGAAGGAAACCATTGCTTTTCTTTTGACGCTCGTAAGCTTAATATGTTGTCATGGATACTGCATGCGTTTAGAAATTATATATATGGAGACTTCCTCGTTTTGTTTGCTCGATTTATTGGTGAAATGCCCGGCTGAATTTCTTTTAAAGTTATTGGATGTTACTAATACCGGGAACGGGGAACGGGGAACGGGGAACGGGAGTCTGGGAACGAGTGTACAGCGGTAACCCCCCCAAATATTCAAATTGACGGACGAAGGAAACAAATAGGGAGCAACTGAGGAAGTGTCACGGTTGTAAAGGTGAGTTTCTGCTGGCTGTGCACCCAGATGACTATACGTTCTTGTTAGCGTAGAGTCCGATTTGCTGGTTTGAAGTGTCATCCCGTCAAAAATATAAATCGTAGCCATTCAATAAAACCCGGATGATTGATGAATAAACGATCTTGCCAAGATTTCTAGGCTCGATTTCCGCCGTTCTCTCGTGTCTGGTCTACCAGCCTACAAGATTTAGGTCTGTGCGGTTATTCACTCACGCGTTATTCGAAAAAGTGTTTCGCCCAAATTTAAAGAGCTTTGTACGGAGACACCAAACAGAAAGAACTGTTTAGTTATCCAAACCTTGAGCAATAACTCATCTTTAACCTACTCGAGACCCTTATGGAGCCGCCATTTATGCCACGCAACGCATAAACTTGGAGATTCTTGAATAATTGTGTAAAGCTTGATCGAGTTTCGTCCGAGTCATTTTCTTATTATTTGACAGCAGTGATAAACAGCTTGCTAATAGGCGACTGCCCTTTTAAAATAACAAAAATAAATTGCAATATACATGGAATGAAAAATACGTATTGGCAAATTGATATTATAAAAGTTGGGTATGATTTGCATGAACATCCCCCGAGGTGAGTATCATAAATGTTTGTAGTTAAAAATAATTGTGTAGGTCCCCTATGGCAGGTCACACTTTCAGGATATTCTTGTTCATGTTACAAGTCAAAGATTAATGTACTGTGTTTGTATCTATTTTGCAGACAATGTGCTGAACACAATTTGGTTTTCTCAACAACCTTGAATCAGGGGCACCCAACGAGAAACTTCGATGAAATATCTGTTCGGGAGAGTCTACCCGTTCTAAGACTTTCGGATAATGCATTGCCAAAAAGCTACTGATTTCTTACTAAAACATCACCTAAAAGATTCACAACCAGAGAAATGCAGGGAAAAACAATCCCTTAGATTTTCGGAAGGGATATTTTTGAAATTTCTGGTTCTAAAAAAGGTCGCCTAGCATTTTCGGTTAAGAAAAAAGTTCGCAGAGAAGTTCTTCGAAGGTAACGTTCAGCTAGCAAATTCTGAAATGAAGAGTTCATTCCCTAAAATTTTCGGGCACTTCAATCTTTAGCTAAGAAATCCGAACAGATCAAATTTTTCTAGCTGATTAAAACAACTCTTTAAACAGTCTTTAAACATTACAAGGAGCCCAGAAATATCCCTCGGAGGCTTTTTTGCTTAATTTGATCGTCGGGTGCCCCTGTTGAATGTGTTTAAAGTAAAAGGTCTACTAACAAATTTGCTGCAGACATTGCCCCTTGCAATATCAATGCTTAAACTGATGAGAGTTAGAGATTTCTCTCCTCCCAGTGCTTAGGTGTTGGATGGCTTACATTTGCTCTGAGTATGGTGTCTATTCCTGGGTTCTCAGTGAATGTGAGGTCACATACATGTAAAAGAGAAAACAGGCTAAATGAAAAGAAGTGGTGGAACAGAGAATTAACTCTGAAGTGTAAATTAAGGTGCTATGTGAAACCCATAGGCATTAGCCCTAATAAAGGGAATCAGGGAACCACACATTCACATTTAAATGAAAAGAAGACCTGGTTTAGTTACAAATAATATACATCATACTATTTACAGTGGTGGCAACTTACCGGTAAATTGTAGATGGAAGATGTGAAAAAAAACTGATTGACTTCTACTTGAAAATAATAATTGAATTCCAAAGTATGTTTAAACTGAATTGCAAAGTAGTAACAGGCACAAAATAACAACAATAATAATATTATATATTTCTATAAAAAATTAAAACCAGCACAAAAAACATATTCTGGAGTCAGCAGTCAACATTAAGTTCACCTGTAAATTACATTTAATTGTGATTTATATTTTGTTAAACTGGAAGATTACCTATCTTGGTGAATTATCAATGAATGAATAGCTCATGGTTTTATTGCATGTTCTCATATTACACCTCAGTGAAATTAACTTGTACAAAGGGATCGTTTTACCCAGAACTATGCTATGCAGGTCATTTCAAGTATCTGTCAGTTTAACTAAAATTTATTATTTACTTCAATTCAAGTCTTGTGGTCAACAACACAATGATCATGTAAAGATTTTAACATTTTTACATTTAATGTTAAATATCTTGCCAAAAAACAGTCTCCACACTACCTTCTCAGGTCACCTCAGAAATTATGATCACAACCAATTGAATTAAGAATAGTCATGAAGGGTATATAGCTGTATACCAAATCATTTATACTGGGATGTTTTGACTGAAATTGCATTATATAGGTCACTAAGTATTCTGTTTTGGTCTATTTCAATTCTAAATTTGATATCATAAACAGCAGCCTAGACTGCTGGCAGTCTGTTTGTCTCTAGAAATTTCAGCAGGGATTATGAGGAGACACTACTTAGCCTAAAGAAGAATCGTCTCGCCTTCTTCCCTACTCGGCCATTCTGCCATACCGCTCTTTTGCGTTCGCGATGACTAAACACTCGTCTAAGCCTGGACGTCTAAGTGACCCTTAGAGAAGAAACCGGCTGCAAGCAGACTAACAGCAGCATGCTGTAGCTTTCTTTGTTTGAGAACTACAGTGTTGGTGGATAAATTTAGTTTTTGGGAAATATAGCAAAGAAGACTCCAAGCCCATAGTCTCTTAAGATACCTTTTGGTAATTTAGCATTTGCTTCAAACATATTTGCTGGTTCTGGTATAATATATCCTTACAGGTATGATAATACAAAGTTTCCCTTTGTCATCTTGTTGTTGGTAATGCACATAAAACACTTATTATTAATTTTATTAATTTAAGCTTATGTGTAGTCTCACTCTCCCACTTCCACCAACATGCAAAGGAAAACACATATGAAGAAGTAGGACATAAAAAATAATCAACCATAGATAACTATACAATAACATCCAAGAGTTGTAAATTTCTGGTTGAGATAACTCAAGACAGGCAGTGATCATAATAGTGAGAAATATAATCCGAAGCAGCATCCAAAAATCTTGGACATTGGCCAAACAAACGGATGACATGTACAAGAAAACATTAAGAAAAAAGGAAACAAGCCGAGCCCCAAATTTATACACTTATCGTGATAAGAACAAGGATAGATATCACACAATTAACTCCCGCGAATGCTGCAAATCAACGAAAAATCCCCAACTTGCCTTGGCCCGAAGGACTTCAATTTTCGTAAAGTTCCACTACCGAACTTAAGTTTCAAACAAAAATGATCCACAATATACTGATCCTTGTTACCCCGCAAACGACCAAAAGAATATCCTATTATCAAATGCTACTCCAATCGGTGCGTACAAAATGCAGAGTGCAGACTGCACACAGGCGGTGTTGGACTGTCGTTTCTCGACTGATTAATATTTCTGCACTCATGATGAGAATCAAACGAAAACTTTCTAGGAGCTGCTAGTGTAATAATATCTAGGCCAGCTACTTGCCAAGCCTCAATGGCAGGTGAGCATTTTTCTGCAGCAAAACTGGTCAATGGAATCGAAGTCGTGCTATGTTGAAAACTTTTGCTCAGCACTCGCGCTTGACATCCGATTCGATTTTCTACTTAGGCGCCATTACAGGCTTTGTTTATCCCAGTGCCAATCAGTCTCTGTTCTTACAAGAACGTACTGATCATCTGCGGGCACAGCTGGTAGAAACTCACGCTTACTCAAACTATTTCGCTTGAAGCCCTTTCTTTTGTTTTGTCCGCCATTTTGAATTTTCAAGCGGGTTACCGCTGTACACTCGTTCCCAGACTCCCGTTCCCCGTTCCCCGTTCCCCGTTCCCGGTATTAGTAACATCCAATAACTTTAAAAGAAATTCAGCCGGGCATTTCACCAATAAATCGAGCAAACAAAACGAGGAAGTCTCCATATATATAATTTCTAAACGCATGCAGTATCCATGACAACATATTAAGCTTACGAGCGTCAAAAGAAAAGCAATGGTTTCCTTCTTCCAAAAGTAAACAGAAGAAGAAATTATGGCTGTCTACGAAGCGGCTGTCCCTGCTAACACAAAGAAAACACTCGCCTGACAGTATTTACGAATACAGTCTTGTTTCTTTTATCGGTATATACGGCGAAAAACGACAGAAAAAAATTAGTATAAGCTTATTTGTTTACAATAATTAAGCTTATACAAATTTATATTCAACAACAACTCTAGTTTTTGAAATTTATCAAATCTCTCACAGCATGGTTCCAACCAGAAAATCAAGGAGACTTTACACCTTTCATTGATATAACCTTAACTTATAAACTTATCTCTCTGAAGCAACTGGATAATTTTTATGGAAAACGCAAAATTTTTTTTCGCTTACCACAATTTGGCAGTTCACCTCAGTGTGAATCCTATCCGAAGAACCTCCAGCAAAAGTTGCGAAGACTGAACTGAACAAATCTTTTCGATAGATCAAGGAATCAACTTTTTCCCACTGTGTTTACCGTTTTGTAATTCCTGTAAACACTCAAAACACGTTTGATTTCTCTTGCTGATCACCTCATGAAATCATGCGACTTTTCTTGCATGGCTGCACATCACATCTCGACGCTCGAAGTTCTGTAGTCTTTTGAAGCAATTTTCCTGGTATTTCAGCTCTTTCCTAAAGCTCTCACTTGCCCTGCCTGACGGCATTGTTCGGCATTATTTCATTTCCTTTCTCTAGCACTGACTCGATTCAAGATTCACCACATGTACTAAGCTTTTCTCGCCTTCTTTCTAGCCCTGCTGGGCCGCTCTTTCCCGATCTTCTTCGCCACGTTTTTAGCTAGCGCTGTTAATTCTTGCCCTCTGTAGTTCTCTTTCATGTTCTGCTTAAGATAAACTCGATCTATCTTCAACGTTAGATCAACGTCCTCGATGGATTGTTGACATGACAAATACAAATGAGTGTTTTTTTCTGACAAACCTGCCGAGAAAAGTTCCCCGTGAGGCTTACCTCGAGACACCCCTCCTCCTCCCCCAGAGTCTGTACGGACGGCTTTCGTTCGCTCGTACGCTGACGTCATAACCAAATTTTCTCGGCTTGATGAGTTACCAATTTTTCTTAAGTATGGTGCTACACTGAAGCTCCGCTATAATCAGCCTCAGAGTTTTCCACAAAAACTGCACTACACTGTCTAGCCCCCAACTCTACCTTGACAGTTTCTTTAGCGCCCCTTACAACTTTGTAACCCTCGCACACACATTTGTCAGGCAGTTCATCTCCATCCACTAGTGTGTGGAGTCCTCCAACACTACTGCTGCAGCGATAAATTTGGACAGGCTTGTTGAGGCAATTAAACACACGAAATGGCATTCGACCATCTTTTCAAGTTATTGCAGTCCGCAAGGCTGCTACAGAATACCTTTCTGAGAACTTGCTTCCTGGTTTAACCACACCCACACATTCCTTGTGACCATTCACCCCTTTAATCACACAAGGTATATCAGCAACCATATTTGGTGATAATGTAACGGTTTCAGCGACAGTGATCCTGTAAAAGTTATCAAGGGGACCTCAAGTGTTAACTCTGTTTCACCAACAACATCAAGTAGCAAGCTGCTATCGGCCCCAAGAACAGGCTTTCGTGGGGGGGGGGGGGGGGGGGGACGACACGGCATAAATGCACCCTTAGATTTATCGGGCGGGGTCACTTTTTGCTGCGCCTCGCCCGTCTCCAGGTTGCCTGGTCGTGATGAACTTGGTGAGGACAATTACGGATGAAATAGTTCAGACTGCCACACTTAAAGCATGCTCTGAGGACCTGAGGAGACTCTACTCTTTCATTCCTACCTTGCCTTCCTTGAGGAATGTTCTTCAACTTCTCTAAAATTTACGGGGGCTCTGGAATCCCCTGACTTGAAGTAGAATTCCCGTTGAAGAAAACTCCCTTTACTTAACCATTTAAACCACTGGGCAGCCGCCAGTGCCTCATCCAGGGTATTCGGGCCCAAATCCAACACCCGTCTCTCATAACGTAAGGGGAGTTAAAGCGCCAATGAAGAATCTCTTGCAGTACGATCAAGTATAACTGACGGGAGATTTCGCATCTCAGCTGATGTAAATCCTCGTCTGTTCGACGTAACTTAGCCCGCAAATTGGAAATGTGTACTTGTCGTGATTCTTTGGGATGAAAACGATCTATCATGATTGCTCGGCAGTGAGGCTGTAGTATGTTTGCTCGGCGAAGCCTTTCAGGTAAGCTGGCAAGATTTGACATTGAAGCTCGGCTCTCCATTTATTCAGCAAAGCGATGTTTTTAAATTTTCGCAACCACATCAGCCAGTTTTCCCCCGAGGCAGCCGAGAACGTTTAATGCGAAGAGAATGATCCGCCAAAATGATCGATGAACTCGCGGAGCCGTGAGAACTGGACGCTGTTTCGCTTTTCTTCGCAAGTTTAGCTTCCACCTAGGCCACTTTCGTCTACAAAGCTTTCACAGTTGCTTCTATGATTAAAGGTCCCACCACTGCCACCAAGTGTAACACTACTAAGGACACAACTAGTCTCAAAACAGTTTATCGTTCCTTAGACTCGAACAGATCTTGCAAGCTCGACTACAAGCACGTCGACACATCGACGTAAAGTGCATGTCCGAACTAAGTCGGACCCAGGCCCCACGCTTCACAAAAGGTCATACTTTTCATTCTCCTCTCTGCTGTGTAGCTTCACATCCTACAGAGAAGCGCAGTTATAGGGATATTGAATGCTTCGTCGGGAAGGAAAGATAACTGCTCTTATAAATATTATCCAACTGTACTCTGTAGAGTACAAATAACGTCCAAAACGAGAACAAATATCACGCGGTATTTGAATTCCAAAGTACCGGCTACACAGGTTTGTTTGCTGTTGACCAATCAGTGAGCTTGATTTCCCGCGTCGATTCCGTTCCGCTTCGCATAGTTCTGTCACGAATTCCTCCGTAAATAAATGTTCGCGAAATTCGCCCGCACGGACATAACAATTTGGCGTGTTGGATAATAAATATGTTATTAGACGTTTTGCTGTGTACTATCACTGAGAATTTTACTCGTTGTTTGTGCTTCTCAAGCTCACACTCAGCGCCGCGGAAGACCAGCCTTTAAAATAAGGGAAATATATCTTATTAGACATCTTGTTGTTTAGTATTGCTGAGAATTTTTACTCGAGGTTTGTATTTTGACTTGCCCTACGGGCTCGTCAAAATACGGCACAACTCGTAAAAATACTCAGCGATACTACACAACAAAATGTCTTACAGGATATTTTTCCTTTAATTTAAAGGCTGGTCTTACACGGCGCTGAGTGTAAACTTGAAAAGCCAAATCGACTAACTTTGCATCAGCAGACCCTAATTGAGCCTTGCTTGCAGCGCTGGTCAGTTCGTACGTTGCAGGCTTCACCAAGGAGGCGGATAATTTAATCCCTTTGAGGGTTGTTTTCAAAGTTTACAAGCGTGCGAATTAAGTAATCGAGTCTTAATACCAGTCCATTGATTTCAAGTGGATCTGCCATGTTTTCTAAGGCTGTTATTACCTCATTCACTGCGTTGTGAACTTGAACATACCACTCCCCGCAAAACTGGATTGAGCCCGCAAAAGTGCTCATTAAAGTTAATCATTCAAGCGCCCATTCAAGCGTTTCGGGAGTTAAAAAGTGAAACAAGAATAAAATGACAACCTAGCATAAAATGACAACTTAGCATGTCGGATAGTGGCGTGAAACTGAAATGAGTAACTTGAATGTCGCATGGAAAGCGAACAATGTGGCATTGTGAATCTCTAATGTTGCAAGTTCAATGTCATATGTCTAATCGCGGACAACAAACATAGAAAGTGAAAGGAACATCAAAAGGTAAAGTCGAATTCTGGCGAGGATATAACGCCATAAATAAAAAACTTAATTGTAATTTTGCTTTAAATAAACAGTGATTTATTGCTGATCAAAAGATCTGAAGAAACCATCTGCTTAGAAATCAGTTAAGCAAGCAGAAAAAACAACTTTAGAAGGATTTCACTGCTGGATCTTAACGTTCAGTTACCTTGCATGCTTTTTACTGAAGCAATAACAGCAAAAAATTGTTGTTATCATTTGTGGAAATGGTAGATGACATTTTCGAGTTGATAATATCGAACGCAGACACCGAGGATGAATGACACCGAGAAAGACAATAATGGATCAGCAGACCATCACTCAGACAACGAAGACAAAGTGAGCACCAATTCTATTTTCCCGATTATCTGCCTTTTGAATGTTCCACTGATGCTCACTTCTATTCTGGTTAACGCATTGGTTTTGGCTGCCATAAGAAGAACGCTATCCATTCGCTCCACGTCCATGATTTTGCTCTGCAGTCTCGCTGTTTCAGACCTCCTGGTTGGTTTCATTGGTCAACCGATATATATCGGTGATCTACTGACACAAAACAGTTCCATCTCTCAACTGTCGATAATGGTAGGGTTCTCTGTATGTACAGTTTCTCTCCTCACAATAACAGCTATTAGCGTTGATCGACTTT
>JAHPZR010039416.1:0-10000 GCA_019787425.1 Platygyra sinensis | reverse complement strand
AGACGCAATTTTCATCATAGTACCACTTTAAGCCCTCAAATACACGAAAGTACGAACAAAGTTGAGATTTCAATGCTTTGTACCTGTGATGTATTACTGAACAGACGCACGGTAACATGGAATCTATTTGTTAAGTGGTTTGACTGGGCTACTTTTTGTGATAGAAATCGTATAAATTTCCAAGCTTTTGTGTCACAATACAGTGGCGGCCATACGGGTGGTTGTCGCGTAGGTCAAAAGATGCGTATTAACAACCACAAGCCGAACTCTTGGCGAAGCTGTTTATATATGAATTAAATATCTACAGATTCTTGACTTCGTCTATTGAATGTATGGTTACGACTTGCTTTTGAATATGTGACGGTCAAAACCATCAATACGGGCTAGAAGAAAAAAATCGTTCATCTAAGTTTATTTAAATGTCGGCTGTAAACCAGCTCAACGTGGTAAATTGTTAGTCAGAAGGGAACCTAAATGTGGTAGAAACAGTTTGGGTTACATCATAATTTTATTCCAGTTGAGAAAGTTCTTTTCGACTATAAGAACGAGGAAATGAAAAAAATATATATTATTTCCCCCTTACAAATATAATTGCCTTTCTGATTGTAGTGTGGAAATAGCGGTATATTAAACGTGCAAAAGAATTGGAGATCATATTATTATTGGTAAAAAGGTGAAGCGGGAGCAGAGATTGTTTTTAAACCCGGCGTAATCAATCGAACAAAATTGAACTAAAAATCAATCGAACTTAATATAATCGACATCTAGTCGTTTGATTGAATGCCGATAGATTTGGCAATCGAGCATACTCGAACTGGGCATTTTTGGATGAGTTTAGTTCGATTACCTAACAACTGGGAAAATCGAAAAGTCTCCATTGACATCTCCTTTGACAAACCAATTATTGCAAGAATTTCGAGAATTCTTATATTCCCATCTATTGCATGGAATCTATCACTGAGCTACATAGCCAGTTTTCGGAATAAATATTACTCTTACATGTAAAACCCAATTTATTTTTGTTGATTTTCAAAACGAACACATATTTGTAATGTGTTCACTTGTACACGTAAAGGTCACTTTACTGTAATTCGTACACAAATTTATGATAAATGAGACACACAAGAATAGCTTTCAAGTCGACATCGCTTATTTGAACAAATAAAGGCACAAAATATTAAAAAATATATATCAACGAAAAGAACTCATGCAACCTGATGTGTAAAACTGATAAGAAAACAAGAAATTATATAACTTCTTTGCCGCGCGACAAAATGCCCAACAGAAGCTGAGAAAATTAACTAGGGCAAACGAGTTAATTATTGACTTTGGAGGAGAAAACGAAAAATTTCCAGTCTCGTATTATATATAACCAGAAGTAGATACCTTACTTCTAGGTTATATGCTTCTGATATACCGAACGGCCAACATTTGAGAAAACAACGGGAAAAAGAGCGAGAGAGATAAGCAAAAACCAATTTGAAAACAAGAAATGAAATTATTTCTTCGCCGCGCAACGAAATGTATATAACATCGCAGCGAAAGAAAGATGAAGGTTGTAAGATCAAAAAAGATGACAGAAGCAAGCCATTTATTTGAGATCAATCGTGTCTCAACTGTGTGAAACTAGTGGCCACTTAGTTCAGTCTTTTCTCAGCAGTTCTGTAGTAGCTGAACAAGACTCAAAAAAAAAATTGAACGAAACCGAATAAAGTACACAAACGGGTTATATGCCTTGCGTGATTACCTAAAATGTGACGTCATTGTCAAACCCATCAGCGCTTAATAAAGCTATGGTTTCTTGTAGTCATTGCTTGTAGTTTCGTGGTCGAATAGAAAAGGTTTATATTTTCATACCACGAATTGAAAATTGAAAAAAGAAATAAAGAAAAAATAAGATAAAACAAAACAAGGAATTCTACCTCTTCCCAAAAATAGACTGAATTTTGCGAACTCTGTGTGCGCGTACAACGCAATCGATCGATGAGTCCTTAAAATATACAACTGTGGACACTGTGCGTACTGTTTGTAGCACTATCTGTGTTTGCACACAATAGTAAAATGACAGAGGTTCTCTGCTTCCTTTCAACAAAATCTGAACAAACAGTAACGTGAACAAGTGCAAATATACTCGCAACTGCGCGTTAATCAAACAAGCAGAACTGTACACTGTACACTGTACAAGAATTACTCCAATTTCAAGAAGCAAGGAGTTTCAAAACACTTTCCCACTTTCTTTTCAATTTTAGAGAATTCGCAGATACTAAGTAACTAAGTACAGGACATAGGGTATACCAACTCTAAAAATGTTTTTTACAAACACCAGAATCATGTAAACAAAGCTGGTACGAATTGTTTGGTTTTTTTTGTTTTGTTTTGTTTTGTTTCGTTTTGTTTCATGTAAATAAAGCTGGTACGATTTTTTTTTATGTAAATGAAGCTTGTATGAATTATAATTTTTTTTTTGTAATCTAAATAGGGAGCCTAGCTATCTTGGTCATTCAGTGTTCCCGAGTTAAGGGGATTCCCGAGTAAAAGACCCCCCCCCCCCCCCCCCTCCATAGATTTTCGATGAAACTTGGTATGGTGTCATTACAGTATAAGGAGATGTTAAAAACGTAATAAAAAGAGGGGGTCACCGTGCTTGTTTTCATGCCACGATGCTGACAAATATGGTTATTTAGGTGACTTTTGGTTATCTCAGTGCGCAACAAATAAGCTCGATTATTTTTCAATGCGGCGTGTTATATCACACAGAGTTCGACTTTCTTTGATTGCTTATTCATCTATGTCCCAAAAAAATGGCTTCAAATATCCTGCATTATTAATTGATATTTTTATCCTTTAAAGGAAACATAATTTGGACTTGCTTTACTGGGCCCGT
Organism: Platygyra sinensis; assembly: GCA_019787425.1. Lineage (NCBI taxonomy): Eukaryota > Metazoa > Cnidaria > Anthozoa > Scleractinia > Merulinidae > Platygyra > Platygyra sinensis. The sequence continues at coordinate 7,116 of JAHPZR010039416.1, read as the reverse complement.
TAAGTCTCTATCTGTAGCATTTATTTCATTTACCAAAAAAGTAGCCATAGATTTCTGCCAATTTTTTTCTCAGTTATTGTGGATATTGTTCTCATTGAATTTATAAAATAAAAAGTGGGGGCACCGTGCTTGTTTAAGAGAAAAGGAGCTTTTATCTCGCTATCGAGCTTAGTTTAAGGACGGTGCCCACTAAATACAAAGGTTTTTGCGCCAAGTTAGGACCACGCGGAAAAAGTAGATATTTGCAAGGGCTATTAGAATCCACAAAGAAAAATAGGGGTAGCCAAGCATTTTTTCGAGATAATTAGCCTTGAATCTCAACAAAAATGCTGACATCAGCATTTTTCTGAAAAAAGCGGGAAACGATATTTCTTCACAGATTTCCTTAGAATTCGCCTTTACATACAGAAAGGCAAACACATTTTAAAAGATCTTTAAACTACATGGCAAATGGTAACATTAAAATCATTTTTGCTACGTTTTTAGTAACAAAATCGTTGCAAAATCGCTTTTAACGTCTCTGACAGCCTTCCTCTGGTTCAGCTAAAATGCAGTCTAAATACCTTTTGCTCATGACCAGAAACTAATCACATGTTGAATAGGCTTGCCGCTTCCATTTCGCAACAAAAAAGGTAGGGGTCACCACGCGTTTTTTAAAGTTATTGATCCTTTTTGAAAACTTTTACGGTGCCCGTTACATTTTTTCCTGTCACCTCCCCAGTAAGTAAGACATTTGCGTGTTCTGCGCGCGCACTACGCCATCTGCAGGTACATGTTTGTAGTTGGATTTCAGTGTAATTTTCCAAAGATAATCATAAAAATTACAATTTCCTCGATTGTGATTGGTTAAAAAAACTCCTATTTCCCACTAATTCACTTGTCAAGCTGTTATCGGACAGTTTGTTATCGGACACCTTGTTATCGGACAGTTTGTTATCGGACGGTTCAATAAGCCAATCACATTCAAAGATGTAGTTAAAATTAACCAATCACATTTAAAGTTGTGGTTTAAATCAACCAATCACAACCTTGGTTTCAATCACCATAGAAACAAGTGTACAAACTCCTAAATTGAGGCTTTCTTCAAAATGGAGAATTTTTTCCCCTAGAACAATGATTATGTTTTAGGAGACAGAAGTGATTTATTTTATCTTATGGCACAAATGTTTATGCGAACTATCCAGACGAGTTCCTTTGTGGATATGTTAACATGTTCAGATGAAGTTCAGCAATCCACAGCATTGTTTATCGCTTCGCAACCACCGCGGCAAACAGAGGTAAACATCCACCCGGCTGTAATACCACTGCACAGTACGCTAGTATTTCCTCCCTCGAAAATCCTCATTTTGTTCAACAAAATCAAAAATACAGGAACAATGACAGTAGACCAAGCCAAGTTTTCCCCTTGTATCGGACGGAGAAATTTCAGAAATAAATAATAGTAAAACCACAGCCTCCAAAAACATCGCTCGAGCAACTAAATCATGGATGGCAGCATAGGTAGAACGTTGTAAAGCCAAAAACATTAATGCATTTAACTGTCAGTGAAAGGCGAGAATCGTTTCTCATTGCTAGCGGATACGTGCCTGTACAATCCAGTTCGATATCTGCGATTTCTTCGACATTCCCTTTGCACAGCTGTTCGGTGCCTGTAGCTTCAGCAAATCCACCAGCTGTAGGAGAATGTTCGACCAGCAGTTCCAATCAGTTCAAACCAAGTTTCTTCATTAGCGAATGTGGCAGAATTCACCGGTATGCTGTCGTCCAAATACAGCATGGCTACAAAAATCTCTCGGCGCTATTTTAAATTTTCAATAAACAGTTCAGTGTGTTTAAAAAACACCAGCAACTTAAGAAAATCCCCGTCCCAAAAAGCCAAGGAAACGAAGAATCATAATTGACTCTGGCTCTGTTGTTTACAACTTGAAGTGAGCTGTCTATTGACTCAGCTTAAAAACCTTGCTAGAAAAACTGCCCTGGCAAGCGTTCGTAATTTTAACCAAATTCCGCAAAGTTCTGCGCAGTCTAGCGTTTTTCATGCATGGCTGCGTTTTTGACTGACATAAGACTTGTTTTTCGCTCGTCACTTGGCAACCAGCAAATCCATTTTGACTGTTGTCGATTTCAGAGCGACATTAAATGCAAATTTTCCCTTTATTTCATAACTTTGCTATTCTTCTTTTCTCGGAAATTGTAATTTTTATGATTAATTGGTAATAAGACTTCGTGTCGTCCAATTCTGTCTGTAATCATACTCGTGATAAACAAATCGGACTCCCGCTGCGCGGTCGTCCGATTTTGTTATCACTCGTATGATTACAGACCGATTAGTCCTATTACCATTACTAACAGCCAGATTTTCAGCTGGAGGACGTTAACAGTTAGTGGCTAGCAATATGCTGCTATTCTGGTCTCCCTTAGTCTGCTTGCAACCGGTTTTTTTTCTAAGGGTCACTTAGACGCCCGAACTTAGACGAGTGTTTAGTCTTCACGAACGCAAAAGAGGGGTATGGCACTATGGCCGAGTAGGGAAGAAGTCGAGACGAGAAAAAACCGTCTGCGAACTCTTTTTAACTTTTCGAACCCTCCGTCAGCCCAACAACGGAGTACCTGATTGGTCAATATGTGCCCGATGACAGATACTTGTCAGAAGGGTAAATTAAGCATCATAAGTTTTGCGTGAAGCATAACAAAGACGAGCGATGTAAGTCATGCAATGTCAATTCATCTAGATCATCAAGACGCGATCGTCTCGTGAAGCTTAAACTGTTGAAAACCAGTTGTTTTAAGGCTGAACAGAAACAAGCTGGTGTCGGTGTCCTAAAATACAGACGCTTGACTCTGGTTCTGCAGTAGGAGTCTTAGTTTTTCTCCGGACGTTGAAGATTTCGATTTACGCTTCCAGCGTTGTTGAGTCTCGCAGTCATCGGAAGTTACTTCAACATCGGCTACGACGAATTAAGTTAGCCTTTAAGAAACGGGGTAGCTCAACGGCGTTCCAAATTTTTAACGCACACTTCGCACACACTCTGGAGGAATAACTTGGATTGTTGGAAACGGGATCAGAAAACCCAGTTCTTCAGAGAAAAGTTTGTCCAATGTGTTGAATTCTGTCGCCTTTTTGTCCTGTAATGATCACCTACAAAGTCAAAAGCAATCCCCAGACCACGACGCGTCTTCGGTTTAACTACAGAAGCGAGCTTCTTAGGCTCTGCTTGCGAACCGAGTCCGCCCGATAAAAGTATTTGGTATTTCGTAAACGTAACGCAAGAGTTTTGAGCAACGGTTCGTGATACTCCCGCAAGAAAAACTGATTTCAATTAGTTAATTACATTATTTTGACAAGTGTGAATGTCCTCAAAAACATGAGAAGAGTCTGCAGTCTGTTTTTCTTCTCGTGCGTGCCGCGCCTGTCCCATTCTCCTTTATAGGCTAGACAGTGTCTCCTCATAATCCTTACTGAAATTCGAGAGAAAAACAGACTGCCAGCAGTCTAGGTCTCCCTGGTTTAAGTACAGGTTCATTAAAATTGATTTGGTCACCGTAGGAAAATTTTGCTTTAATTTGAGTCGTGTGCTTGGTGGCGTAGTTGCTTGCGTCAAATTGTCAACCCCAGCGCGCGCGCGCTTAAACTATGGCTTGCGTGATGCGCAGAACGTGTGCGCACTAACAAAAGTAGGCACCGTCCTTAAGGGAAATCTCTTATGTTTTGTACGCGACGCAAAAATCGTGCGCAGTAGGAATGCGCAATGCAAAACTCGGGAATCACCTTAAAGCTTTACTATCTCATTAATTTTAGCCTGCGAACAGGCTCCCAGCACTCCCTCCTCACCAGACCGCTCTCGGCTCGTCCCGCTCACCCTAGACTACACTCGCCTATCCCTTGATCTCGCCCTAAACCCAACCGAACCGGGAGCCTGTTTGCAGGCTACATTAATTTTCGAGTTTGATCACGTAAGTCCAACTTTTTTAATGAAAACAAATAGATAAGGGTCATGTTGAGAGCAAATTCACTTAGTATTAGTAGGGTAAAAAATGAGACACAAAACTTGATAAACAATTCCTACAGCAATAAATAAAATCTTGACTACAACATAATTACCAAAAAAACCAATCGAGTCAAGTAAAACAACAGTTTCATTAATAAGCATTTCTGGAACAGCATTTACAACAGTTCATAAACTTGGATATTTTGTGACAGTTTGACCTAAAAAAGAAGCTAAGAAGTCCAGAATGAAAGCTACTAGATCCTGAATTCATTCTGAGAGAAGACCCAACCACTGCGCACATATTTAACAACCAACCCTTGTGCGTCCATCGGCGGGAAACTAATCTCCGTGACATTGGTCCATAGTACCTTTGCCTCCCGCCCTGAGCAAGACCAAGCACCACCAGAAACATTTCCATGCAACCGACCCAGGTGTCGCACCTGTAACTACACGGCGAAAACTAATACGACAACTTCTACGGGCGGAAGTGTTCACCTCAAAAGGCGGTTCGGATGTACTGCCACCGGCGTGGTCTATGCGATCCTCCAGCGATGTCGCATGCTGCATATTGGAGAAACCAGCCGTAAACTTGCAGACCGTTTTGGTGAGCACCTTCGGTCTGTGGAAGGATATAATCATAATTCCCGCCATCATGGAGGAGGTTTTCCCGTGGCCGAGCACTTGAATCTGGCCGACCACAACAACATCCAGGACATGAAAGTGTCGGTGGTCAAGTAGGTAAACGGTGGTACTGCACCCAGACAACGAGAAGAAAGAAGGGTTATCTTCAAACTTAAAACGCTTGCCCTCAGCGGCATGACCACAGAATTTAAGTTTATGTAACTCCTCGCGCGCGCATGTTTCAAATAACATGTGCATCATTGGACGCGCGTGCACTGTGAACGTTTCATTCTGGCCTAACGGGTGAAACATCCGACTGATTGAGAGGTTATTCCCGAAACGTCTCGAATTAACTGAATTGAGTACTTTTTTATGAACATTTTTTTACATCCAAGGTTAACACAAAGTGCTACACAGCATCTTTATTTATTTATTTATTTATTTATTTATTTATTTATTTATTTATTTATTTATTTATTTATATAACAAAAAATGTTTGACGAGTAACTGGGTCGTGCTAACAACTCTTTCACTGTCTTTCGCTCTGAATCATTGCAACGTATCGCTAAGGAATAAGAATAATTACGCTTAAATTTTAGAACTATAAATAATATTTGGAAAATATGCAAGGCTGAAGTTTTAAAAAAAATGGTTTATTTTGTATGTTGAAAATATTGTAAATACAATTCAATTAAATATTTTCAACTAAACGTATCAAATTATTCCTTTCTTTGAACGGCAAACTAGCCAAAAAGCGACAACAGCAGCACAAGCCGTATAGCTTTTTCGATACTGATAACATTTTTGCAAGAAGTTCTGTGTGATGATATATCATATCAGGCGACTTTGTTGCCTTCAGTTTGGCTTTAAACTAATTCACGCGATCATGAATCGCCATCAGAGTCAATAAAACGGAAATGTCATACGCCATAACATAAGAATATTCACAAGGATATTTTCAGCCTAAAATCGGCAGAAAATTAGCAACTGGATCGACAAACTCCAAACTCAACAAGGTGTCCCTAAATTCTTATCGTTGATTTCCTCGCCGGTTTCGAAGTGACATATGCAACAAGAAATTCATAGCTAAATGGGTGAACAACGAGAACTCAAGAAAAGCAACTCCATGTGTGACAGACGTCCTGCATACTGCTTGAATCAGCGCTGTCGAGGTCATCGTGATCGAGTGTGATGAGTGAATAAATGTGGTAAATTTTAAGCTCGGTAATGAAATGTGAAATTAAGCTAATTACCGTTCAGTTTTCTGTGGATTAATTGTAGTTGACTTCATTTAGCAGGTTTCATTCATTCATTTGTATTTGAAGAATTCAAATTTCCTAATTCTCTCGTGTAACATGGCCCATGCCAGTCTCTCTGAAGCCCCCAATTTTTTAACAATCATTGCTGCTGTTTTATTTTTGAATTTATTCTTGAATCGGCATTGTCCTTGGCGTCGCCTTCGCAGTTACTCGAAATAAGAAGTAAATACTTAAACTTGCTATACTGTTTGTGGGATATCTCCGTGTCCAAACCGTCCTGACAGGTGATATCGTGGGTTGTATTTCAGGAACATGAGTGTCCATTTAAACAGTGTGAAGACAGGCGGAAGATAAACGGCATCGTTTAAACATGATCCCAATACAAAATATGGAGAATAGATAAGTTTTCAGTGTTCCTAACATTAGTTTTGTTTTGCAATATTGCAACGGTTTTATCTTTCATTTTCTCTTTTTTTTTTTCATTTCGTCATTTTTCTTTCTGTTTTAAATCTAAAGCTTTCAGTGAAATTTGTAGAAAAACAAACACACAACTCATGTAAATAAAGCTGGTACGAATGGTTTGGGGTATTTTTGTAATCTAAATAGGGAGCCTAGTATCCTTCGTCATTCAGTGTCCCAAAGTTAAAGCTTTACTATTTCATTAATTTTCGATTTGATCACGTAAGAAAGTCCGCCATTTTTTTCAAAAAAAAAAAAGAACGAATAGATAAGGATCATGTTGAGAGCAAATTCACTCGTATTATTGGTAAATTAATAAAGATGGTAAAATTTGAGCTCGGTAATGAAATGTGAACAGTGAACTGATCAACATAACACAAGCGTGGAACAAGAAAAAAAATAAACCATGACCTCCCGAACACCGGGCGGGCGCTATATCCACTGAGCTACGAGACCTCATAGAGGGCAAAGTCATTTAACTGAGTTCATGTGTGACAGGCGTCCTGCATACTGTTAGGATCAACACTGTCTCAGCTGAATGGGTTCATTTTTTTCTTTGTTCCACGCTCGTGTCAATGTTGATCAGTTCACTGCTCACATTTCATTACCGAAATTAAGCTAATTGCCGTTCAGTTTTCTGTTGCCGGATTAATTGTACTTGACTTCATTTAGCAGGTTTTATTCACAACGATTGTATTTAAAGAATTCGAATTTCCTAACTCTCTCTTGTAACATGCCCCATGCCAGTCTCTATGAAGCCCCCAAAAACGTTTTTAAATTTCATTGCT
>JAHPZR010039415.1:0-10000 GCA_019787425.1 Platygyra sinensis | reverse complement strand
AGACGCAATTTTCATCATAGTACCACTTTAAGCCCTCAAATACACGAAAGTACGAACAAAGTTGAGATTTCAATGCTTTGTACCTGTGATGTATTACTGAACAGACGCACGGTAACATGGAATCTATTTGTTAAGTGGTTTGACTGGGCTACTTTTTGTGATAGAAATCGTATAAATTTCCAAGCTTTTGTGTCACAATACAGTGGCGGCCATACGGGTGGTTGTCGCGTAGGTCAAAAGATGCGTATTAACAACCACAAGCCGAACTCTTGGCGAAGCTGTTTATATATGAATTAAATATCTACAGATTCTTGACTTCGTCTATTGAATGTATGGTTACGACTTGCTTTTGAATATGTGACGGTCAAAACCATCAATACGGGCTAGAAGAAAAAAATCGTTCATCTAAGTTTATTTAAATGTCGGCTGTAAACCAGCTCAACGTGGTAAATTGTTAGTCAGAAGGGAACCTAAATGTGGTAGAAACAGTTTGGGTTACATCATAATTTTATTCCAGTTGAGAAAGTTCTTTTCGACTATAAGAACGAGGAAATGAAAAAAATATATATTATTTCCCCCTTACAAATATAATTGCCTTTCTGATTGTAGTGTGGAAATAGCGGTATATTAAACGTGCAAAAGAATTGGAGATCATATTATTATTGGTAAAAAGGTGAAGCGGGAGCAGAGATTGTTTTTAAAACCCGGCGTAATCAATCGAACAAAATTGAACTAAAAATCAATCGAACTTAATATAATCGACATCTAGTCGTTTGATTGAATGCCGATAGATTTGGCAATCGAGCATACTCGAACTGGGCATTTTTGGATGAGTTTAGTTCGATTACCTAACAACTGGGAAAATCGAAAAGTCTCCATTGACATCTCCTTTGACAAACCAATTATTGCAAGAATTTCGAGAATTCTTATATTCCCATCTATTGCATGGAATCTATCACTGAGCTACATAGCCAGTTTTCGGAATAAATATTACTCTTACATGTAAAACCCAATTTATTTTTGTTGATTTTCAAAACGAACACATATTTGTAATGTGTTCACTTGTACACGTAAAGGTCACTTTACTGTAATTCGTACACAAATTTATGATAAATGAGACACACAAGAATAGCTTTCAAGTCGACATCGCTTATTTGAACAAATAAAGGCACAAAATATTAAAAAATATATATCAACGAAAAGAACTCATGCAACCTGATGTGTAAAACTGATAAGAAAACAAGAAATTATATAACTTCTTTGCCGCGCGACAAAATGCCCAACAGAAGCTGAGAAAATTAACTAGGGCAAACGAGTTAATTATTGACTTTGGAGGAGAAAACGAAAAATTTCCAGTCTCGTATTATATATAACCAGAAGTAGATACCTTACTTCTAGGTTATATGCTTCTGATATACCGAACGGCCAACATTTGAGAAAACAACGGGAAAAAGAGCGAGAGAGATAAGCAAAAACCAATTTGAAAACAAGAAATGAAATTATTTCTTCGCCGCGCAACGAAATGTATATAACATCGCAGCGAAAGAAAGATGAAGGTTGTAAGATCAAAAAAGATGACAGAAGCAAGCCATTTATTTGAGATCAATCGTGTCTCAACTGTGTGAAACTAGTGGCCACTTAGTTCAGTCTTTTCTCAGCAGTTCTGTAGTAGCTGAACAAGACTCAAAAAAAAAATTGAACGAAACCGAATAAAGTACACAAACGGGTTATATGCCTTGCGTGATTACCTAAAATGTGACGTCATTGTCAAACCCATCAGCGCTTAATAAAGCTATGGTTTCTTGTAGTCATTGCTTGTAGTTTCGTGGTCGAATAGAAAAGGTTTATATTTTCATACCACGAATTGAAAATTGAAAAAAGAAATAAAGAAAAAATAAGATAAAACAAAACAAGGAATTCTACCTCTTCCCAAAAATAGACTGAATTTTGCGAACTCTGTGTGCGCGTACAACGCAATCGATCGATGAGTCCTTAAAATATACAACTGTGGACACTGTGCGTACTGTTTGTAGCACTATCTGTGTTTGCACACAATAGTAAAATGACAGAGGTTCTCTGCTTCCTTTCAACAAAATCTGAACAAACAGTAACGTGAACAAGTGCAAATATACTCGCAACTGCGCGTTAATCAAACAAGCAGAACTGTACACTGTACACTGTACAAGAATTACTCCAATTTCAAGAAGCAAGGAGTTTCAAAACACTTTCCCACTTTCTTTTCAATTTTAGAGAATTCGCAGATACTAAGTAACTAAGTACAGGACATAGGGTATACCAACTCTAAAAATGTTTTTTACAAACACCAGAATCATGTAAACAAAGCTGGTACGAATTGTTTGGTTTTTTTTTGTTTTGTTTTGTTTTGTTTCGTTTTGTTTCATGTAAATAAAGCTGGTACGATTTTTTTTTATGTAAATGAAGCTTGTATGAATTATAATTTTTTTTTTGTAATCTAAATAGGGAGCCTAGCTATCTTGGTCATTCAGTGTTCCCGAGTTAAGGGGATTCCCGAGTAAAAGACCCCCCCCCCCCCCCCCCTCCATAGATTTTCGATGAAACTTGGTATGGTGTCATTACAGTATAAGGAGATGTTAAAAACGTAATAAAAAGAGGGGGTCACCGTGCTTGTTTTCATGCCACGATGCTGACAAATATGGTTATTTAGGTGACTTTTGGTTATCTCAGTGCGCAACAAATAAGCTCGATTATTTTTCAATGCGGCGTGTTATATCACACAGAGTTCGACTTTCTTTGATTGCTTATTCATCTATGTCCCAAAAAAATGGCTTCAAATATCCTGCATTATTAATTGATATTTTTATCCTTTAAAGGAAACATAATTTGGACTTGCTTTACTGGGCCCGTTAAGTCTCTATCTGTAGCATTTATTTCATTTACCAAAAAAGTAGCCATAGATTTCTGCCAATTTTTTTCTCAGTTATTGTGGATATTGTTCTCATTGAATTTATAAAATAAAAAGTGGGGGCACCGTGCTTGTTTAAGAGAAAAGGAGCTTTTATCTCGCTATCGAGCTTAGTTTAAGGACGGTGCCCACTAAATACAAAGGTTTTTGCGCCAAGTTAGGACCACGCGGAAAAAGTAGATATTTGCAAGGGCTATTAGAATCCACAAAGAAAAATAGGGGTAGCCAAGCATTTTTTCGAGATAATTAGCCTTGAATCTCAACAAAAATGCTGACATCAGCATTTTTCTGAAAAAAGCGGGAAACGATATTTCTTCACAGATTTCCTTAGAATTCGCCTTTACATACAGAAAGGCAAACACATTTTAAAAGATCTTTAAACTACATGGCAAATGGTAACATTAAAATCATTTTTGCTACGTTTTTAGTAACAAAATCGTTGCAAAATCGCTTTTAACGTCTCTGACAGCCTTCCTCTGGTTCAGCTAAAATGCAGTCTAAATACCTTTTGCTCATGACCAGAAACTAATCACATGTTGAATAGGCTTGCCGCTTCCATTTCGCAACAAAAAAGGTAGGGGTCACCACGCGTTTTTTAAAGTTATTGATCCTTTTTGAAAACTTTTACGGTGCCCGTTACATTTTTTCCTGTCACCTCCCCAGTAAGTAAGACATTTGCGTGTTCTGCGCGCGCACTACGCCATCTGCAGGTACATGTTTGTAGTTGGATTTCAGTGTAATTTTCCAAAGATAATCATAAAAATTACAATTTCCTCGATTGTGATTGGTTAAAAAAACTCCTATTTCCCACTAATTCACTTGTCAAGCTGTTATCGGACAGTTTGTTATCGGACACCTTGTTATCGGACAGTTTGTTATCGGACGGTTCAATAAGCCAATCACATTCAAAGATGTAGTTAAAATTAACCAATCACATTTAAAGTTGTGGTTTAAATCAACCAATCACAACCTTGGTTTCAATCACCATAGAAACAAGTGTACAAACTCCTAAATTGAGGCTTTCTTCAAAATGGAGAATTTTTTCCCCTAGAACAATGATTATGTTTTAGGAGACAGAAGTGATTTATTTTATCTTATGGCACAAATGTTTATGCGAACTATCCAGACGAGTTCCTTTGTGGATATGTTAACATGTTCAGATGAAGTTCAGCAATCCACAGCATTGTTTATCGCTTCGCAACCACCGCGGCAAACAGAGGTAAACATCCACCCGGCTGTAATACCACTGCACAGTACGCTAGTATTTCCTCCCTCGAAAATCCTCATTTTGTTCAACAAAATCAAAAATACAGGAACAATGACAGTAGACCAAGCCAAGTTTTCCCCTTGTATCGGACGGAGAAATTTCAGAAATAAATAATAGTAAAACCACAGCCTCCAAAAACATCGCTCGAGCAACTAAATCATGGATGGCAGCATAGGTAGAACGTTGTAAAGCCAAAAACATTAATGCATTTAACTGTCAGTGAAAGGCGAGAATCGTTTCTCATTGCTAGCGGATACGTGCCTGTACAATCCAGTTCGATATCTGCGATTTCTTCGACATTCCCTTTGCACAGCTGTTCGGTGCCTGTAGCTTCAGCAAATCCACCAGCTGTAGGAGAATGTTCGACCAGCAGTTCCAATCAGTTCAAACCAAGTTTCTTCATTAGCGAATGTGGCAGAATTCACCGGTATGCTGTCGTCCAAATACAGCATGGCTACAAAAATCTCTCGGCGCTATTTTAAATTTTCAATAAACAGTTCAGTGTGTTTAAAAAACACCAGCAACTTAAGAAAATCCCCGTCCCAAAAAGCCAAGGAAACGAAGAATCATAATTGACTCTGGCTCTGTTGTTTACAACTTGAAGTGAGCTGTCTATTGACTCAGCTTAAAAACCTTGCTAGAAAAACTGCCCTGGCAAGCGTTCGTAATTTTAACCAAATTCCGCAAAGTTCTGCGCAGTCTAGCGTTTTTCATGCATGGCTGCGTTTTTGACTGACATAAGACTTGTTTTTCGCTCGTCACTTGGCAACCAGCAAATCCATTTTGACTGTTGTCGATTTCAGAGCGACATTAAATGCAAATTTTCCCTTTATTTCATAACTTTGCTATTCTTCTTTTCTCGGAAATTGTAATTTTTATGATTAATTGGTAATAAGACTTCGTGTCGTCCAATTCTGTCTGTAATCATACTCGTGATAAACAAATCGGACTCCCGCTGCGCGGTCGTCCGATTTTGTTATCACTCGTATGATTACAGACCGATTAGTCCTATTACCATTACTAACAGCCAGATTTTCAGCTGGAGGACGTTAACAGTTAGTGGCTAGCAATATGCTGCTATTCTGGTCTCCCTTAGTCTGCTTGCAACCGGTTTTTTTTCTAAGGGTCACTTAGACGCCCGAACTTAGACGAGTGTTTAGTCTTCACGAACGCAAAAGAGGGGTATGGCACTATGGCCGAGTAGGGAAGAAGTCGAGACGAGAAAAAACCGTCTGCGAACTCTTTTTAACTTTTCGAACCCTCCGTCAGCCCAACAACGGAGTACCTGATTGGTCAATATGTGCCCGATGACAGATACTTGTCAGAAGGGTAAATTAAGCATCATAAGTTTTGCGTGAAGCATAACAAAGACGAGCGATGTAAGTCATGCAATGTCAATTCATCTAGATCATCAAGACGCGATCGTCTCGTGAAGCTTAAACTGTTGAAAACCAGTTGTTTTAAGGCTGAACAGAAACAAGCTGGTGTCGGTGTCCTAAAATACAGACGCTTGACTCTGGTTCTGCAGTAGGAGTCTTAGTTTTTCTCCGGACGTTGAAGATTTCGATTTACGCTTCCAGCGTTGTTGAGTCTCGCAGTCATCGGAAGTTACTTCAACATCGGCTACGACGAATTAAGTTAGCCTTTAAGAAACGGGGTAGCTCAACGGCGTTCCAAATTTTTAACGCACACTTCGCACACACTCTGGAGGAATAACTTGGATTGTTGGAAACGGGATCAGAAAACCCAGTTCTTCAGAGAAAAGTTTGTCCAATGTGTTGAATTCTGTCGCCTTTTTGTCCTGTAATGATCACCTACAAAGTCAAAAGCAATCCCCAGACCACGACGCGTCTTCGGTTTAACTACAGAAGCGAGCTTCTTAGGCTCTGCTTGCGAACCGAGTCCGCCCGATAAAAGTATTTGGTATTTCGTAAACGTAACGCAAGAGTTTTGAGCAACGGTTCGTGATACTCCCGCAAGAAAAACTGATTTCAATTAGTTAATTACATTATTTTGACAAGTGTGAATGTCCTCAAAAACATGAGAAGAGTCTGCAGTCTGTTTTTCTTCTCGTGCGTGCCGCGCCTGTCCCATTCTCCTTTATAGGCTAGACAGTGTCTCCTCATAATCCTTACTGAAATTCGAGAGAAAAACAGACTGCCAGCAGTCTAGGTCTCCCTGGTTTAAGTACAGGTTCATTAAAATTGATTTGGTCACCGTAGGAAAATTTTGCTTTAATTTGAGTCGTGTGCTTGGTGGCGTAGTTGCTTGCGTCAAATTGTCAACCCCAGCGCGCGCGCGCTTAAACTATGGCTTGCGTGATGCGCAGAACGTGTGCGCACTAACAAAAGTAGGCACCGTCCTTAAGGGAAATCTCTTATGTTTTGTACGCGACGCAAAAATCGTGCGCAGTAGGAATGCGCAATGCAAAACTCGGGAATCACCTTAAAGCTTTACTATCTCATTAATTTTAGCCTGCGAACAGGCTCCCAGCACTCCCTCCTCACCAGACCGCTCTCGGCTCGTCCCGCTCACCCTAGACTACACTCGCCTATCCCTTGATCTCGCCCTAAACCCAACCGAACCGGGAGCCTGTTTGCAGGCTACATTAATTTTCGAGTTTGATCACGTAAGTCCAACTTTTTTTAATGAAAACAAATAGATAAGGGTCATGTTGAGAGCAAATTCACTTAGTATTAGTAGGGTAAAAAATGAGACACAAAACTTGATAAACAATTCCTACAGCAATAAATAAAATCTTGACTACAACATAATTACCAAAAAAACCAATCGAGTCAAGTAAAACAACAGTTTCATTAATAAGCATTTCTGGAACAGCATTTACAACAGTTCATAAACTTGGATATTTTGTGACAGTTTGACCTAAAAAAGAAGCTAAGAAGTCCAGAATGAAAGCTACTAGATCCTGAATTCATTCTGAGAGAAGACCCAACCACTGCGCACATATTTAACAACCAACCCTTGTGCGTCCATCGGCGGGAAACTAATCTCCGTGACATTGGTCCATAGTACCTTTGCCTCCCGCCCTGAGCAAGACCAAGCACCACCAGAAACATTTCCATGCAACCGACCCAGGTGTCGCACCTGTAACTACACGGCGAAAACTAATACGACAACTTCTACGGGCGGAAGTGTTCACCTCAAAAGGCGGTTCGGATGTACTGCCACCGGCGTGGTCTATGCGATCCTCCAGCGATGTCGCATGCTGCATATTGGAGAAACCAGCCGTAAACTTGCAGACCGTTTTGGTGAGCACCTTCGGTCTGTGGAAGGATATAATCATAATTCCCGCCATCATGGAGGAGGTTTTCCCGTGGCCGAGCACTTGAATCTGGCCGACCACAACAACATCCAGGACATGAAAGTGTCGGTGGTCAAGTAGGTAAACGGTGGTACTGCACCCAGACAACGAGAAGAAAGAAGGGTTATCTTCAAACTTAAAACGCTTGCCCTCAGCGGCATGACCACAGAATTTAAGTTTATGTAACTCCTCGCGCGCGCATGTTTCAAATAACATGTGCATCATTGGACGCGCGTGCACTGTGAACGTTTCATTCTGGCCTAACGGGTGAAACATCCGACTGATTGAGAGGTTATTCCCGAAACGTCTCGAATTAACTGAATTGAGTACTTTTTTATGAACATTTTTTTACATCCAAGGTTAACACAAAGTGCTACACAGCATCTTTATTTATTTATTTATTTATTTATTTATTTATTTATTTATTTATTTATTTATTTATTTATATAACAAAAAATGTTTGACGAGTAACTGGGTCGTGCTAACAACTCTTTCACTGTCTTTCGCTCTGAATCATTGCAACGTATCGCTAAGGAATAAGAATAATTACGCTTAAATTTTAGAACTATAAATAATATTTGGAAAATATGCAAGGCTGAAGTTTTAAAAAAAATGGTTTATTTTGTATGTTGAAAATATTGTAAATACAATTCAATTAAATATTTTCAACTAAACGTATCAAATTATTCCTTTCTTTGAACGGCAAACTAGCCAAAAAGCGACAACAGCAGCACAAGCCGTATAGCTTTTTCGATACTGATAACATTTTTGCAAGAAGTTCTGTGTGATGATATATCATATCAGGCGACTTTGTTGCCTTCAGTTTGGCTTTAAACTAATTCACGCGATCATGAATCGCCATCAGAGTCAATAAAACGGAAATGTCATACGCCATAACATAAGAATATTCACAAGGATATTTTCAGCCTAAAATCGGCAGAAAATTAGCAACTGGATCGACAAACTCCAAACTCAACAAGGTGTCCCTAAATTCTTATCGTTGATTTCCTCGCCGGTTTCGAAGTGACATATGCAACAAGAAATTCATAGCTAAATGGGTGAACAACGAGAACTCAAGAAAAGCAACTCCATGTGTGACAGACGTCCTGCATACTGCTTGAATCAGCGCTGTCGAGGTCATCGTGATCGAGTGTGATGAGTGAATAAATGTGGTAAATTTTAAGCTCGGTAATGAAATGTGAAATTAAGCTAATTACCGTTCAGTTTTCTGTGGATTAATTGTAGTTGACTTCATTTAGCAGGTTTCATTCATTCATTTGTATTTGAAGAATTCAAATTTCCTAATTCTCTCGTGTAACATGGCCCATGCCAGTCTCTCTGAAGCCCCCAATTTTTTAACAATCATTGCTGCTGTTTTATTTTTGAATTTATTCTTGAATCGGCATTGTCCTTGGCGTCGCCTTCGCAGTTACTCGAAATAAGAAGTAAATACTTAAACTTGCTATACTGTTTGTGGGATATCTCCGTGTCCAAACCGTCCTGACAGGTGATATCGTGGGTTGTATTTCAGGAACATGAGTGTCCATTTAAACAGTGTGAAGACAGGCGGAAGATAAACGGCATCGTTTAAACATGATCCCAATACAAAATATGGAGAATAGATAAGTTTTCAGTGTTCCTAACATTAGTTTTGTTTTGCAATATTGCAACGGTTTTATCTTTCATTTTCTCTTTTTTTTTTCATTTCGTCATTTTTCTTTCTGTTTTAAATCTAAAGCTTTCAGTGAAATTTGTAGAAAAACAAACACACAACTCATGTAAATAAAGCTGGTACGAATGGTTTGGGGTATTTTTGTAATCTAAATAGGGAGCCTAGTATCCTTCGTCATTCAGTGTCCCAAAGTTAAAGCTTTACTATTTCATTAATTTTCGATTTGATCACGTAAGAAAGTCCGCCATTTTTTCAAAAAAAAAAAAGAACGAATAGATAAGGATCATGTTGAGAGCAAATTCACTCGTATTATTGGTAAATTAATAAAGATGGTAAAATTTGAGCTCGGTAATGAAATGTGAACAGTGAACTGATCAACATAACACAAGCGTGGAACAAGAAAAAAAATAAACCATGACCTCCCGAACACCGGGCGGGCGCTATATCCACTGAGCTACGAGACCTCATAGAGGGCAAAGTCATTTAACTGAGTTCATGTGTGACAGGCGTCCTGCATACTGTTAGGATCAACACTGTCTCAGCTGAATGGGTTCATTTTTTTCTTTGTTCCACGCTCGTGTCAATGTTGATCAGTTCACTGCTCACATTTCATTACCGAAATTAAGCTAATTGCCGTTCAGTTTTCTGTTGCCGGATTAATTGTACTTGACTTCATTTAGCAGGTTTTATTCACAACGATTGTATTTAAAGAATTCGAATTTCCTAACTCTCTCTTGTAACATGCCCCATGCCAGTCTCTATGAAGCCCCCAAAAACGTTTTTAAATTTCATTGC
>JAHPZR010039412.1:15000-24773 GCA_019787425.1 Platygyra sinensis | reverse complement strand
TAGAAACTGACTGGACATCGGCAAGAATGGCAGTTGTGTCGTCGGCGTATTTTGTGAGCTTGACCTCTTCATTTCCTAGGGTATAGATACCTTTGATGTCGTTTTACCGTCTTATCCTTCGAGTTGATTGATGCTAGACTTACAGTTTTCCAACTAAGAGTATAGGTTCAGCTTGTCTTCAGTGCTACTGAGACTTGAGTTCGTTGCTGTAATGTCCACATGGCTGCCTTCTGGTGTGGATTCCAGTTGCGCCTTCTTCGTCAGTTTATGAGCCTCCTTCTCGAGTCCTCTTCGACCCTCTTCCTCCCCTTCTCCTTTGCATTGTTTCCATTAACTTGTTCGTCAGGCATTTTGTCACATTTAGGATATAATAACCGGACTACTATGACTACCAGGTTAAAAGATTCAAGAAGTTCGATTGTGTCGTGTCCGCCATGTTTTACAGCGAACCCCATGCTTCACGAACCCCAAGTCTTACACTTCTTGTTTTCCACTTGTTACTGTGGAAACAGTCCGACTTCGAAGCGAAATACAGTATTTGCTCCTTGTTGCTTTGTATTGTTAGCTTTCACGGTTTACGACACAGCTCTTCAGGCTTTTCCTACTCGGCCTGATACTCGGGTTAATAAATTACTGATAAAAGTTACAGCCACAATAGATTAACCAAACAAGTAAATAACACACGTGCACGGACAACACTCGATTCGATTTCTTTCAAGTTAAAATTGCACAAGTTGTGGAGACCCTCAACATTGACATTATCTTGCATATTATAAAGTTAAATATATGGGTTATGGACACTATATAGAAATGGTCTTTGCCTTTTCTTTGTTTAGAGGCCTGTAAATCTATCTTGATTACTTGCTGCTGAGAAGGCAACCTGTCTTGGACACGCCGTAAATCCTGTTAGACGACTGATATCTCGTCAGATTTGTCCATCGTTTCTTGCGTAAAAGCATATTGTATTGAGGAAAATGTATCCACTTGGTTTGCAGCAGCAGTTAACATCGCTAATGTTGTCATTCCAATCGCTTCTTCATAACTCGGTGGCGGAGTTTCTGGAACATTCTCTGGCGAAACTTCAGCGGCGTTAACTTCATCCACATTTTGAACAACAGCAAAATAATAGGGCAAACCCAGTGATGTCGGACGCGTTGATGAGACCTGGGCAAGTTGCTGGCGCTGACAGACACGATTAAAATGTACTGTGGGTGCGGGTGTTTCTTCCAAGTCTTCAGCAGGGCTCGGAGAGATGGCAACGCGAAAAGTTGTGCTGTGTTGTCGTCTTTTGTTGTACACTAACAATGCCACTGTCATCACTCCAAGAAGAAACAAAAAAACAGTGGCTGCCCAGAATGCATACACTACAGATGAACTAGTCTCTGAGCTACAGCCAGGACAAAGAAATGCAAAAATAATGAGCAGACCAACTGCGCTAGCTGCAATGCAGAATAAAGCCTGTAAAAGCAATAGCTTTTCGGTGCACTTTAAAGATCTCGAGGCGTCTTGGGTTACTGTTTCTGCCATAATCCATTCGATTGGATTTGATTATGTTTCTCTGACTAAGAAGCTAATCGAGTTGTGTTATAAAGTTGCTTCTTCCTTCCACTCACTCAATATATAAGGGGAATCTTGAAGGGAAGTCCGTCTAGAGTAGGATGCCGTGTACACTTACATAGAGGTGCATTGTGGTCAAATAATCCTTTCTAAGTTGACGAGTGAGGACCTTCAAGGTTGCCTCCGGTCCAGCCGATCCATAAATAGTCTTCCGCTAAGTTTTACAACACATTCGCTTTTAAACACGTTGCTTTCATAAGTATATTAAAAAGGTTAGTGATTAATTTTTTAATTTAATTTCTCCAAGATCGTACGTAGATGAGTGGACGAGAAAGTTAAATGGGCACCGGAAATTGTAGGCAGCTTACAATCCCGAGATTTTGTGCTGATAAGCACCAGTTTTTCCGCTTGTTTAACCGTCTTACTCGTCTTCCTCTGAAAACAGTAAATGACAGTGGCATTATGTATAAATCTATGCCAAACTAAGTTAATAATGTTATTGAAATATTGTTTTTCTGCCGTTATGTTGCTATGTGCCTTTAAGGTGAAGTTGATTACATTGCTCAGTCCGGGATCGTTATCATTTTTGATAACCATGTGACGTCATATAATGGCGGCCATTTCAAAAATTGGGAATTTCCGTATTCACTTCGCTTTGCTCGTTATTTGTTCGATTATGCTCGGGTGTTTTACCCATAACTCTATTCGATAAGTACCAAGAAAGGAAGAGCCTCGCGTGTTTTGAAGATGGCGGCTGAAGACCAGCGTAAACGATGTAAAATGCTACTCGTAAAGTGAAACAGCGCTTGCAATTTTGCATACAGATCAGGTATGTTTTTCATTTTGTCATTAGATTTAAGTTGCTTGCAGATTTTTGCGACAATCACAAAAAATATGTCGTTAATCTTCACGCCATATACTTGGGATTTAATCTGTTTTTAGTGTTGTGCACGATCTGTGAAAAAAGTGCACGGGGTTGTTTTGATTTGCGATGTGCTGTTCGTAACGGCGGCCATATCTACATCTGTAATTGATGTGTTCCTAGGTATTGAGATGGCGGAAGCTGGTACCCATAGAATCAAAACAGCAAATTTATGTCGATTTTGTGGCAAGACTGCGTCTTCGATTCAAAAAGGACTTCTGCAAGACCTCAAGAAAAATTCAAGCTTGAATTCGAACGACATGATATCCACATTGAAGAGGACAGCGATTTTATTCATCCCCGCCAGTCTAATGTTTGCCTGACGTACGCGAGGTATTTTTATCGCCTGAGACGGTCAATCGGCAAATGCATTAAAAGGTAAGTCGCCTATATTTTTGAGTCCAAGATTCAATGTCCACACGTTCGTGGTCCGGAGATATTTTCAAGAAATGCCGGCCAAACTAGGTCAGCTTTCTGACACACCAGTCATTAATATAATGAAGCTTATCGTTGGATTCAGCGAGTGACAACAATGGGTTAACAGGCCTACGCAACTCCTATCCGCGTGTAATAGCCGCTTTAGGAAGTTTTGCTCGAACTAGTATATCTCTAAGGATCTGCCCCTTTTGTATGGTACGATCTGGGGATCTTTGAATATTTCGCCAAGCAAAAATCCTGTGGTTTTGGAAGGACATAGGTCATACGTCAGGTTGGCTTCCGCTGCAATCAGCGTGAAATTTGTAGAGTTTGACACCTCTGTTTTTTGCCAGGTTTCTTCTCTCTCGGCTCGTTTGTATTGCCAGATATGTTTTAAGCTCTCTAAATGTTAGCTCTGGAAGAACAAATATTCCGTGAACATGTTGGCTACTTGCATTTTACGTGTTACTACGCCGAGCCTGGCTGTTGAATTAAACTTATACTGTTTGTTATCACGCAAACTAAACGAAATTAAGTTACAGCTCTTCAAGATGTATTTACTGTTACTTTTTCGTTTGTATTTACTACAGACTGTTGAACAAGCAGCTTCGCCCGCTACCAAGAAAATGAAGCCTGAGGGAAAATGGAAGCTATTATCATATTAGTGTCAATAAACAACGCTTCCTTCGCTGTGTCATTTTACTCGCGGAACAAATACCACACGGTGTGGAAATTAAATTCGCAGTAACTTTGGACGAAGACAGTTTTCTTCCATACATTTCTGTTTTTATTCCATAATCCCATAACCTATTATGAAGCAAACCTAAATTTAATTCAATGACGCTGCATTGTGATGTTGTGAGTAGCCACTTTCATCGCAGCGCCTCGTCGACCGGCATATTGAATTATACACTGTTGCTACCAAATAACGTCACGTGAACGAAATCCTGTGCAACGATTGGTTTATGGTTTGTTTTGGTGAGGTTATCAAAAATGATAACGATCCCGGACTGCATGCTCGGCTGGATACAGGAAGTCCTTTTGCTTGTACTCTTTCCGGTTCCTATAGCAAAACCGTTTTTACAGGATCAACAACATCATACGCTTATCATAAAGGAATATTTCTATTTGATTTTGTTAAAAGCAATTCTGTGCAGAATTGCAAACCGTTACCGTAGGTATTTTCCACTAGTTACTGGGTACTTTGGAAAGTCGACTTCGAAGCGGAACATCAGTGTTACTTTGTATTGTTAGCTTTCACGGTTTATGACACAGCTCTTCAGGTTTTTCTTACTCAGCCTGATACTCAGGTTAACAAATTACTGATAGAAGTCACAGCCACAATAAAGTAAACAACACATGGATAGCTCCTGATCAGTTTTATCATAAAATTCGATTTCTTTTAAGTTAAAATTGCAACAAGTTGCGGAGACACTCAACTTAATTGTTACTACAGTCGCTTGACTCTATGTGTCAGTCTTGTGAAATTTGAGTTCAACATTGTCTTGCATATTGTAAAGTTCTCAAAATATATGGGTTATGGACACTATATAGCCATGGTCTTTTCCTTATCCTTGCCGGTTTAGAAGCTTGTAAATTCATCCTGATTACTTGCTGCTGAGAAGACAACCCGTATATCGAATTAGACGAATATCTCGTCAGATTTGTCCATCGTTTCTTGCGTAAAAGCATATTGTATTGAGGAAAATGTATTTTCTTGGTTTGCAGCACCAGTAAACAGCGCTAATGTTGTTATTTCAATCGCTTCTTCGTAACACGGTGGCGGAGTTTCAGGAACATTCTCTGAAGAAACTTCCGCGGCGTTCACAGATGAATAAGCTTCATCAATATCTTGAATAACAGAATAATAATTGGGCAAATCCAGCGGTGTCCGATGCGTTGATGAGGCTTGGTCAGGTTGCTGGGACTGAGAGGCACGATTATAATGTAGTGTGGGAGCGGGTGTTTTTTCGAAATCTTCAGCGGGGATCGAAGAGATGGCAACACGAGCAGTTGTCCTCTGTTGTCGTCTTTTGTAGTACACTAAAAATGCCAGTGTCATCACGCCAAGAAGAAACAAAAAAACAGTGGCTACCCAGTATGTACACATTACAGATGAACTAGTCACTGCGCTACAGCCAGGACAACGAAATGTAAAAATAATGACAAGGCCAACTGCGCTGGATGCAATGCAGAAAAAAGTCAGCAAAATCGAAAGCTTTCGGCGCACTTTGAAGATCTCGAGGCTTCTTGAGTTAATGTTTCTGCCATAATCAATCCGATTAGATTTGATTGTGTTTTTTCTAAGAAGTTAATCGGGCTGTGTTATAAAGTTGGAAACTACCGCTTTGTGCTTCTTCTTTCCACTCACTCAATATATAAGGGGAATCTTGAAGGGAAGTCCGTCTAGAGTGGAGTGCAGCGCATACGTACATAGGGGTGCATTGTGGTCAAATAATCCTTTCCAAGTTGACGAGTGAGAACCTTCAAGGTTGCCTCCGGTCCAGAATCCATAAATCGTCTTCCGCTAAGTTTCACAACACCTTTGCTTTCAAAGATGTTGCTTTTTAAGTACATTTAAAAGGCCTGTGCTTAATTTTCGTAATTAAATTTGTCCGAGATCGTTGATGAGCGGGAGAGAAAGTTTTATGGGCACCGGAAATTGTAAACAGCTTACAATCCCGAGATTTTGTGCTGATTAGCACCAGTTTTTCCGCTTTTTGCTCAACCGTCTTAATCGACAGTGCATCATGTATGAATCTATACGAACTAAGTTTAAAATCCTGATTTAAATATTGTTTTTATGCCGTTATGTTGCTTTGTGCCTATGAGCGCAAGTTGATTACATTGCTCATGTTTTGCCGGATAGAGGAAGTGCGTTTTGCTCGTACAATTTCCGGTTCTTACCAAAACCTATTTTTACCGGATCAACAAGAGTTTGCGCTTATCATGAAAAAATTTTTCTACTTGATTTGATAAAAACGATTCTGTGCATGCAGAATCGCAAAGCCTTACCCTAGGTATTTTCCAGTGTTTACTATAGAAAGTCGACTGCTTCGAAGCGGAATACAGTATTTGCTCAGTGTCGCTTTGTATTGTTTGGTTTCACGGTTTGCGACACATCTCTTCAGTCTTTTCTTACTCGGTCTGATGCTCAGGTAAACAAATTACTGATAGAAATTAGAGCCACGATAAATTAAATAAACAAGGAAATAACACATGGATGACTACTAATCAGTTTTATCATCAAAATACGATTTCTTTCAAGTTAAAATTGCACAAAGTTGCGGAGACACTCAACTGTTGCTACAATCGCTTGACTCTATGTGTCAGTCTTGTGAAATTTGAGTTTGACATTGTCTTGCATATTGTAAAGTTCTAAAAATATATGGGTTATGGACACTATATAGCCATGGTCTTTGCCTTTTCCTTGTTTAGAAACTTGTAAATCCATCCTGATTACTCGCTGCTGAGAAGACAATCTGTCTTCAGGGGCACCCAACGACAATTTTCGGAAATATATCTGTTCGGAAGACGATTTGAGATCTAGAATTTTCGGAACAATTTTTTGTAAAATTTCTTGCTTGCCTGCTTCTCCTAAGATTTTCGAACATCTAAAATATGGTATAATTGCCTATTTTAACGGATTTTTACCCTAAAAAGGTCACCTATAATTTTCGGGAGCCTTTTTTCTGGCTGAAATTTTCGAAAAGGTAAGTTTTGATCCCTGTAATTTTCGGATCACTAGACTTTCAGCTAGGAAATCCGAACAGATGAAAAATTTTTAGGGGATAAAAATATGCCTATATCTACCGTTTAAATACCAAAATACTTTCAACAATGCTATGTTTTAGTGGTTTTGAACTATATTCTCGTTGGGTGCCCCTGTGTCTTGGACACGCCGTAAATCGAATTAGACGAATATCTTGTCAGATTTGTCCATCGTTTCTTGCTTAAAAGCATATTGTATTGAGGAAAATGTATTTTCTTGTTTGCAGCACCAGTAAACAGCGCTAATGTTGTTATTTCAATCGCTTATTCGTAAACACGGTGGTGGAGTTTCAGGAACATTCTCTGACGAAACTTCCGCGGCGTTCACAGATGAATAAGCTTCATCAATATCTTGAATAACAGAATAATAATTGGGCAAATCCAGCGATGTCCGATGCGTTGATGAGGCTTGGTCAGGTTGCTGGGACTGAGAGGCACGATTATAATGTAGTGTGGGAGCGGGTGTTTTTCCATATCTTCAGCGGGGATCGAAGAGATGGCAACACGAGCAGTTGTCCTCTGTTGTCGTCTTTTTGTAGTACACTACCAATGTCAGTGTCATCACGCCAAGGAGAAAGAAAAAAGCAGTGGCTGCCCAGTATGAATACACTACATATGAACACTCACTGAGCTACAGCCAGGACAACGAAATGTAAAATAATGACTAGGCCAACTGTGCTAGCTGCAATGCAGAAAAAAGCCAATCCAAGCAAAACTGATAGAAAAAGGTCTTCGGCGCACTTTGAAGATCTGCAAGCCTCTTGGGTTGATGTGTTCTGCCATAATCAGTTCGATTGGATTTGATCGTGTTTTTTCTGACTAAGAAGTTTACTTAATCTGGTTGCGTTATAAAGTTGAAAACTCCCAGTTTGTGCTTCTTCTTTCCACTCACTCAATATATAAGGGGAATCTTGAAGGGAAGTCCTTCAAGAGTGGAGTGCCGCGCAGAGTTACATGGAAGAGCATTGTGGTCAAATAATCTTTTCCAAGTTGACGAGTGAGGACCTTCAAGGTTGTCTCCGATCCAGAATCCATGAATCGTCTTCCGCTAAGTTTTACAACACCTTTGCTTTTAAAGATGTTGCTTTCATAAGTATTTGAAAATATTAGTGCTTAATTTTTTTATTTAATTTCTTCAAGATCGTAGACGAGCGGGAGAGAAAGCTTAATTGGCACCGCAAATTGCCGGAGAGAGCGTTACAATCCCGAGATTTTGTTCTGATTTATTAGTATCAGTTTTTCCGCTTCTTGTTTAACCGTCTTTTTCTGAGAGCAAAAATCACAGTGCATCATGTTTAAATCTGTGCGAACTAGGTTAATAAGCCTACTTAAGCCGTTACGTTGCTTTTTGTCTCAGTTTGAGCTGAAGTTGATTAGACTGCTTATGTTTTGCTGGCTAAAGGAAGTCGTTTTACTCGTACATATACACTTTCGGGTTCCTGCCAAAAGTGAAAACCCTCTTTTTACCGGGTCAACAAGATCACGTCAGTAATTATCGTATGGGATTACCTGATGCAGAATAGCAAAGCCCGGCCTAGAAAAATCTCACCCTTTTTATTTTTCACTTGTTACTGTGGAAAATCGACTTGAAAGCGAGATAGAGTATTTGCTACTTGTCGCTTCGCATAGTTAGGCTTCACGGTTTACGACACAGCTCATCGATCATCGATGCGAAATGATAGAATTTTGAATCAGTTGAACTTGACCTTGGGATGTTTTCCCGCAGCGTTCGTTATAACGTCGCATGGAGAAAATGGCATCCTGTTCCTCTGTCCACTGTCCTCTGCCTATTTTTATCAGCGCATATCACTGTTGTAATATTTTCGATTTTTTTTCGGCATCAACGGACTTATTACTTATTTATTTGGGGGGGGGGGGGGGGGGGGGGGGGGGGGGGGGTAAGTACACCACGACAGGAGGGCAACCAGGAGGTCACCAAACAAAATTTTTGTACATTTCTTTGCCGTCCTCTGCAAAACAACAACGTGAAATGACCTCTGTGTAGTCTGAGGAACGCGCTCGACGACAGCTAATTTTTCGTATTTCCATTTGAATTTGAACGTCGTCATTGCGGATTTAGCGTAAGCACGTTTCTTGGGCCATTGCCGTGCTAAAGAGATCTAGAAAACTGCGAATTTCGCTGGTAAAACATAAATGCAGTTTTAACTTGGCGTCGTCCTCGCCTCGCCGTTCCTGCTGAAATATACTCCCTCAGGCCAAATTATTTCGTAAAAAAAGTAGTAATTCAAATGGGAAGTTGTTTCTTAGACTGACACCCCGACATTTAAGAGTGACCTCAGCTCAGTTTCGGGGTGCAGTTTGGGTCTTTTTGACGTCATCTTTCGTCTTCCTGTATTTTTTTCCTCTCCGTCTACTTTAAAAAGAACTAAAGAAAGACAGTAGGAAGCGTCCTTGGTTACATATTCACTCTGAATGATTTATGGTCTGTTTGTATGTAGCAAACAATCTGGAAACTATTAATCATTCTGGTCAATCGCAAGTTACACTGGCAATTTTTCATTTGCGTGTTCTAAATTTCATTTCTTATTTTGTAATAATTTTTAACTTCACATTGGTATTTAAACGAGCCTTAGCCCAATAGCGATATGTGAATAAATAGAGATTTCTTACTTACTTAGTTAATCCATGCAACGAACCAATAAAAACTCAAAGTAAAAATGTGCCGACAAAGCGCACGTGAAAAACCCGTGGAAGAGAGACGTGATTCGCTTCTGATTGGATGACGCAGTGGCGCAAGTCTTTTTAAGCCACTTTTTTTTGATGATAGGCCACGTTCGGTATATCAACCGTATATCAATATTCTAACGTGCTCCGAACGAGTTTGAGGTCAAAATTACAAACTTTTTAAGTTTCTTTTGTCTCTGAATTTCCAAAAGAGATTTGGAGATAGAAAAAAAAAACACCAAATATTGAAGTTTGTCCTGAAGCCTCGAGCCATGTTAGAATGTTAATATATCGAACGTGGCTTCACCCTTAGTCATATTTGGGAAGACATCTTCCCAACGTTTCTCAACTTCAAACCGGCTTAGCAAAGTAGAGTTTCACCGAACGGGAGTTTGTCGACGAGTTAAGTTGGAGTTAAGGA
>JAHPZR010039412.1:0-10000 GCA_019787425.1 Platygyra sinensis | reverse complement strand
TATATGGGCCCGCGAAATAGGCGCCATTTTGGATATTTACGGTTGAGTAGTCTGGCGCCCGATCGTGATGACGTCACCGTTTTCAGATAGCATCGTTTTCTCCGTTCACACTGTACTAGAAAACAGCGTTTTCAAAAAGCATCGTTTTCAAATCGCTTCCACTCTGGAGGTAATACCATCTATATATGGGAATACCAATAAATTGTTGTTGTTGTTGTTGTTACATCCTTCAAACTTGGTGAATGCAATCTCTACCTAGTATTTTAATATTTTGATTCACAAATTGTGAAAAATTCATTTTGGAAGAAGTTATTTGCTATCGGATTCCCATAAAAACACTGCAATTTCTGACCGCTTTGCCTACCCGTCAAGATGGCGTCGAAAACCGTGATAAGGCCTATTTTCTCGCAAGTGTAGACAAAATGGTATTCAATGACGTGCATGCTGACTCATAGGCTAGGACAGTTGGAATTTCAGCGGGTTGAGGTCTTTTGGGTCAATCGTAACGCAGTAAGTTCTCCTTAACTCCAACTTAACTCGTCGACAAACTCCGTTCGGTGAAACTCTACTTTGCTAAGCCGGTTTGAAGTTGAGAAACGTTGGGAAGATGTCTTCCCAAATATGACTAAGGGTGAAGCCACGTTCGATATATTAACATTCTAACATGGCTCGAGGCTTCAGGACAAACTTCAATATTTGGTGTTTGTTTTATTTCTATCTCCAAATCTCTTTTGGAAATTCAGAGACAAAAGAAACTTAAAAAGTTTGTAATTTTGACCTCAAACTCGTTCGGAGCACGTTAGAATATTGATATACGGTTGATATACCGAACGTGGCCTATCATCAAAAAAAAGTGGCTTAAAAAGACTTGCGCCACTGCGTCATCCAATCAGAAGCGAATCACGTCTCTCTTCCACGGGTTTTTCACGTGCGCTTTGTCGGCACATTTTTACTTTGAGTTTTTATTGGTTCGTTGCATGGATTAACTAAGTAAGTAAGAAATCTCTATTTATTCACATATCGCTATTGGGCTAAGGCTCGTTTAAATACCAATGTGAAGTTAAAAATTATTACAAAATAAGAAATGAAATTTAGAACACGCAAATGAAAAATTGCCAGTGTAACTTGCGATTGACCAGAATGATTAATAGTTTCCAGATTGTTTGCTACATACAAACAGACCATAAATCATTCAGAGTGAATATGTAACCAAGGACGCTTCCTACTGTCTTTCTTTAGTTCTTTTTAAAGTAGACGGAGAGGAAAAAAATACAGGAAGACGAAAGATGACGTCAAAAAGACCCAAACTGCACCCGAAACTGAGCTGAGGTCACTCTTAAATGTCGGGGTGTCAGTCTAAGAAACAACTTCCCATTTGAATTACTACTTTTTTTACGAAATAATTTGCCTGAGGGAGTATATTTCAGCAGGAACGGCGAGGCGAGGACGACGCCAAGTTAAAACTGCATTTATGTTTTACCAGCGAAATTCGCAGTTTTCTAGATCTCTTTAGCACGGCAATGGCCCAAGAAACGTGCTTACGCTAAATCCGCAATGACGACGTTCAAATTCAAATGGAAATACGAAAAATTAGCTGTCGTCGAGCGCGTTCCTCAGACTACACAGAGGTCATTTCACGTTGTTGTTTTGCAGAGGACGGCAAAGAAATGTACAAAAATTTTGTTTGGTGACCTCCTGGTTGCCCTCCTGTCGTGGTGTACTTACCCCCCCCCCCCCCCCCCCCCCCCCCCCCCCCCAAATAAATAAGTAATAAGTCCGTTGATGCCGAAAAAAAATCGAAAATATTACAACAGTGATATGCGCTGATAAAAATAGGCAGAGGACAGTGGACAGAGGAACAGGATGCCATTTTCTCCATGCGACGTTATAACGAACGCTGCGGGAAAACATCCCAAGGTCAAGTTCAACTGATTCAAAATTCTATCATTTCGCATCGATGATCGATGAGCTGTGTCGTAAACCGTGAAGCCTAACTATGCGAAGCGACAAGTAGCAAATACTCTATCTCGCTTTCAAGTCGATTTTCCACAGTAACAAGTGAAAAATAAAAAGGGTGAGATTTTTCTAGGCCGGGCTTTGCTATTCTGCATCAGGTAATCCCATACGATAATTACTGACGTGATCTTGTTGACCCGGTAAAAAGAGGGTTTTCACTTTTGGCAGGAACCCGAAAGTGTATATGTACGAGTAAAACGACTTCCTTTAGCCAGCAAAACATAAGCAGTCTAATCAACTTCAGCTCAAACTGAGACAAAAAGCAACGTAACGGCTTAAGTAGGCTTATTAACCTAGTTCGCACAGATTTAAACATGATGCACTGTGATTTTTGCTCTCAGAAAAAGACGGTTAAACAAGAAGCGGAAAAACTGATACTAATAAATCAGAACAAAATCTCGGGATTGTAACGCTCTCTCCGGCAATTTGCGGTGCCAATTAAGCTTTCTCTCCCGCTCGTCTACGATCTTGAAGAAATTAAATAAAAAAATTAAGCACTAATATTTTCAAATACTTATGAAAGCAACATCTTTAAAAGCAAAGGTGTTGTAAAACTTAGCGGAAGACGATTCATGGATTCTGGATCGGAGACAACCTTGAAGGTCCTCACTCGTCAACTTGGAAAAGATTATTTGACCACAATGCTCTTCCATGTAACTCTGCGCGGCACTCCACTCTTGAAGGACTTCCCTTCAAGATTCCCCTTATATATTGAGTGAGTGGAAAGAAGAAGCACAAACTGGGAGTTTTCAACTTTATAACGCAACCAGATTAAGTAAACTTCTTAGTCAGAAAAAACACGATCAAATCCAATCGAACTGATTATGGCAGAACACATCAACCCAAGAGGCTTGCAGATCTTCAAAGTGCGCCGAAGACCTTTTTCTATCAGTTTTGCTTGGATTGGCTTTTTTCTGCATTGCAGCTAGCACAGTTGGCCTAGTCATTATTTTACATTTCGTTGTCCTGGCTGTAGCTCAGTGAGTAGTTCATATGTAGTGTATTCATACTGGGCAGCCACTGCTTTTTTCTTTCTCCTTGGCGTGATGACACTGACATTGGTAGTGTACTACAAAAAGACGACAACAGAGGACAACTGCTCGTGTTGCCATCTCTTCGATCCCCGCTGAAGATATGGAAAAACACCCGCTCCCACACTACATTATAATCGTGCCTCTCAGTCCCAGCAACCTGACCAAGCCTCATCAACGCATCGGACATCGCTGGATTTGCCCAATTATTATTCTGTTATTCAAGATATTGATGAAGCTTATTCATCTGTGAACGCCGCGGAAGTTTCGTCAGAGAATGTTCCTGAAACTCCACCACCGTGTTTACGAATAAGCGATTGAAATAACAACATTAGCGCTGTTTACTGGTGCTGCAAACAAGAAAATACATTTTCCTCAATACAATATGCTTTTAAGCAAGAAACGATGGACAAATCTGACAAGATATTCGTCTAATTCGATTTACGGCGTGTCCAAGACACAGGGGCACCCAACGAGAATATAGTTCAAAACCACTAAAACATAGCATTGTTGAAAGTATTTTGGTATTTAAACGGTAGATATAGGCATATTTTTATCCCCTAAAAATTTTTCATCTGTTCGGATTTCCTAGCTGAAAGTCTAGTGATCCGAAAATTACAGGGATCAAAACTTACCTTTTCGAAAATTTCAGCCAGAAAAAAGGCTCCCGAAAATTATAGGTGACCTTTTTAGGGTAAAAATCCGTTAAAATAGGCAATTATACCATATTTTAGATGTTCGAAAATCTTAGGAGAAGCAGGCAAGCAAGAAATTTTACAAAAAATTGTTCCGAAAATTCTAGATCTCAAATCGTCTTCCGAACAGATATATTTCCGAAAATTGTCGTTGGGTGCCCCTGAAGACAGATTGTCTTCTCAGCAGCGAGTAATCAGGATGGATTTACAAGTTTCTAAACAAGGAAAAGGCAAAGACCATGGCTATATAGTGTCCATAACCCATATATTTTTAGAACTTTACAATATGCAAGACAATGTCAAACTCAAATTTCACAAGACTGACACATAGAGTCAAGCGATTGTAGCAACAGTTGAGTGTCTCCGCAACTTTGTGCAATTTTAACTTGAAAGAAATCGTATTTTGATGATAAAACTGATTAGTAGTCATCCATGTGTTATTTCCTTGTTTATTTAATTTATCGTGGCTCTAATTTCTATCAGTAATTTGTTTACCTGAGCATCAGACCGAGTAAGAAAAGACTGAAGAGATGTGTCGCAAACCGTGAAACCAAACAATACAAAGCGACACTGAGCAAATACTGTATTCCGCTTCGAAGCAGTCGACTTTCTATAGTAAACACTGGAAAATACCTAGGGTAAGGCTTTGCGATTCTGCATGCACAGAATCGTTTTTATCAAATCAAGTAGAAAAATTTTTTCATGATAAGCGCAAACTCTTGTTGATCCGGTAAAAATAGGTTTTGGTAAGAACCGGAAATTGTACGAGCAAAACGCACTTCCTCTATCCGGCAAAACATGAGCAATGTAATCAACTTGCGCTCATAGGCACAAAGCAACATAACGGCATAAAAACAATATTTAAATCAGGATTTTAAACTTAGTTCGTATAGATTCATACATGATGCACTGTCGATTAAGACGGTTGAGCAAAAAGCGGAAAAACTGGTGCTAATCAGCACAAAATCTCGGGATTGTAAGCTGTTTACAATTTCCGGTGCCCATAAAACTTTCTCTCCCGCTCATCAACGATCTCGGACAAATTTAATTACGAAAATTAAGCACAGGCCTTTTAAATGTACTTAAAAAGCAACATCTTTGAAAGCAAAGGTGTTGTGAAACTTAGCGGAAGACGATTTATGGATTCTGGACCGGAGGCAACCTTGAAGGTTCTCACTCGTCAACTTGGAAAGGATTATTTGACCACAATGCACCCCTATGTACGTATGCGCTGCACTCCACTCTAGACGGACTTCCCTTCAAGATTCCCCTTATATATTGAGTGAGTGGAAAGAAGAAGCACAAAGCGGTAGTTTCCAACTTTATAACACAGCCCGATTAACTTCTTAGAAAAAACACAATCAAATCTAATCGGATTGATTATGGCAGAAACATTAACTCAAGAAGCCTCGAGATCTTCAAAGTGCGCCGAAAGCTTTCGATTTTGCTGACTTTTTTCTGCATTGCATCCAGCGCAGTTGGCCTTGTCATTATTTTTACATTTCGTTGTCCTGGCTGTAGCGCAGTGACTAGTTCATCTGTAATGTGTACATACTGGGTAGCCACTGTTTTTTTGTTTCTTCTTGGCGTGATGACACTGGCATTTTTAGTGTACTACAAAAGACGACAACAGAGGACAACTGCTCGTGTTGCCATCTCTTCGATCCCCGCTGAAGATTTCGAAAAAACACCCGCTCCCACACTACATTATAATCGTGCCTCTCAGTCCCAGCAACCTGACCAAGCCTCATCAACGCATCGGACACCGCTGGATTTGCCCAATTATTATTCTGTTATTCAAGATATTGATGAAGCTTATTCATCTGTGAACGCCGCGGAAGTTTCTTCAGAGAATGTTCCTGAAACTCCGCCACCGTGTTACGAAGAAGCGATTGAAATAACAACATTAGCGCTGTTTACTGGTGCTGCAAACCAAGAAAATACATTTTCCTCAATACAATATGCTTTTACGCAAGAAACGATGGACAAATCTGACGAGATATTCGTCTAATTCGATATACGGGTTGTCTTCTCAGCAGCAAGTAATCAGGATGAATTTACAAGCTTCTAAACCGGCAAGGATAAGGAAAAGACCATGGCTATATAGTGTCCATAACCCATATATTTTGAGAACTTTACAATATGCAAGACAATGTTGAACTCAAATTTCACAAGACTGACACATAGAGTCAAGCGACTGTAGTAACAATTAAGTTGAGTGTCTCCGCAACTTGTTGCAATTTTAACTTAAAAGAAATCGAATTTTATGATAAAACTGATCAGGAGCTATCCATGTGTTGTTTACTTTATTGTGGCTGTGACTTCTATCAGTAATTTGTTAACCTGAGTATCAGGCTGAGTAAGAAAAACCTGAAGAGCTGTGTCATAAACCGTGAAAGCTAACAATACAAAGTAACACTGATGTTCCGCTTCGAAGTCGACTTTCCAAAGTACCCAGTAACTAGTGGAAAATACCTACGGTAACGGTTTGCAATTCTGCACAGAATTGCTTTTAACAAAATCAAATAGAAATATTCCTTTATGATAAGCGTATGATGTTGTTGATCCTGTAAAAAACGGTTTTGCTATAGGAACCGGAAAGAGTACAAGCAAAAGGACTTCCTGTATCCAGCCGAGCATGCAGTCCGGGATCGTTATCATTTTTGATAACCTCACCAAAACAAACCATAAACCAATCGTTGCACAGGATTTCGTTCACGTGACGTTATTTGGTAGCAACAGTGTATAATTCAATATGCCGGTCGACGAGGCGCTGCGATGAAAGTGGCTACTCACAACATCACAATGCAGCGTCATTGAATTAAATTTAGGTTTGCTTCATAATAGGTTATGGGATTATGGAATAAAAACAGAAATGTATGGAAGAAAACTGTCTTCGTCCAAAGTTACTGCGAATTTAATTTCCACACCGTGTGGTATTTGTTCCGCGAGTAAAATGACACAGCGAAGGAAGCGTTGTTTATTGACACTAATATGATAATAGCTTCCATTTTCCCTCAGGCTTCATTTTCTTGGTAGCGGGCGAAGCTGCTTGTTCAACAGTCTGTAGTAAATACAAACGAAAAAGTAACAGTAAATACATCTTGAAGAGCTGTAACTTAATTTCGTTTAGTTTGCGTGATAACAAACAGTATAAGTTTAATTCAACAGCCAGGCTCGGCGTAGTAACACGTAAAATGCAAGTAGCCAACATGTTCACGGAATATTTGTTCTTCCAGAGCTAACATTTAGAGAGCTTAAAACATATCTGGCAATACAAACGAGCCGAGAGAGAAGAAACCTGGCAAAAAACAGAGGTGTCAAACTCTACAAATTTCACGCTGATTGCAGCGGAAGCCAACCTGACGTATGACCTATGTCCTTCCAAAACCACAGGATTTTTGCTTGGCGAAATATTCAAAGATCCCCAGATCGTACCATACAAAAGGGGCAGATCCTTAGAGATATACTAGTTCGAGCAAAACTTCCTAAAGCGGCTATTACACGCGGATAGGAGTTGCGTAGGCCTGTTAACCCATTGTTGTCACTCGCTGAATCCAACGATAAGCTTCATTATATTAATGACTGGTGTGTCAGAAAGCTGACCTAGTTTGGCCGGCATTTCTTGAAAATATCTCCGGACCACGAACGTGTGGACATTGAATCTTGGACTCAAAAATATAGGCGACTTACCTTTTAATGCATTTGCCGATTGACCGTCTCAGGCGATAAAAATACCTCGCGTACGTCAGGCAAACATTAGACTGGCGGGGATGAATAAAATCGCTGTCCTCTTCAATGTGGATATCATGTCGTTCGAATTCAAGCTTGAATTTTTCTTGAGGTCTTGCAGAAGTCCTTTTTGAATCGAAGACGCAGTCTTGCCACAAAATCGACATAAATTTGCTGTTTTGATTCTATGGGTACCAGCTTCCGCCATCTCAATACCTAGGAACACATCAATTACAGATGTAGATATGGCCGCCGTTACGAACAGCACATCGCAAATCAAAACAACCCCGTGCACTTTTTTCACAGATCGTGCACAACACTAAAAACAGATTAAATCCCAAGTATATGGCGTGAAGATTAACGACATATTTTTTGTGATTGTCGCAAAAATCTGCAAGCAACTTAAATCTAATGACAAAATGAAAAACATACCTGATCTGTATGCAAAATTGCAAGCGCTGTTTCACTTTACGAGTAGCATTTTACATCGTTTACGCTGGTCTTCAGCCGCCATCTTCAAAACACGCGAGGCTCTTCCTTTCTTGGTACTTATCGAATAGAGTTATGGGTAAAACACCCGAGCATAATCGAACAAATAACGAGCAAAGCGAAGTGAATACGGAAATTCCCAATTTTTGAAATGGCCGCCATTATATGACGTCACATGGTTATCAAAAATGATAACGATCCCGGACTGAGCAATGTAATCAACTTCACCTTAAAGGCACATAGCAACATAACGGCAGAAAAACAATATTTCAATAACATTATTAACTTAGTTTGGCATAGATTTATACATAATGCCACTGTCATTTACTGTTTTCAGAGGAAGACGAGTAAGACGGTTAAACAAGCGGAAAAACTGGTGCTTATCAGCACAAAATCTCGGGATTGTAAGCTGCCTACAATTTCCGGTGCCCATTTAACTTTCTCGTCCACTCATCTACGTACGATCTTGGAGAAATTAAATTAAAAAATTAATCACTAACCTTTTTAATATACTTATGAAAGCAACGTGTTTAAAAGCGAATGTGTTGTAAAACTTAGCGGAAGACTATTTATGGATCGGCTGGACCGGAGGCAACCTTGAAGGTCCTCACTCGTCAACTTAGAAAGGATTATTTGACCACAATGCACCTCTATGTAAGTGTACACGGCATCCTACTCTAGACGGACTTCCCTTCAAGATTCCCCTTATATATTGAGTGAGTGGAAGGAAGAAGCAACTTTATAACACAACTCGATTAGCTTCTTAGTCAGAGAAACATAATCAAATCCAATCGAATGGATTATGGCAGAAACAGTAACCCAAGACGCCTCGAGATCTTTAAAGTGCACCGAAAAGCTATTGCTTTTACAGGCTTTATTCTGCATTGCAGCTAGCGCAGTTGGTCTGCTCATTATTTTTGCATTTCTTTGTCCTGGCTGTAGCTCAGAGACTAGTTCATCTGTAGTGTATGCATTCTGGGCAGCCACTGTTTTTTTGTTTCTTCTTGGAGTGATGACAGTGGCATTGTTAGTGTACAACAAAAGACGACAACACAGCACAACTTTTCGCGTTGCCATCTCTCCGAGCCCTGCTGAAGACTTGGAAGAAACACCCGCACCCACAGTACATTTTAATCGTGTCTGTCAGCGCCAGCAACTTGCCCAGGTCTCATCAACGCGTCCGACATCACTGGGTTTGCCCTATTATTTTGCTGTTGTTCAAAATGTGGATGAAGTTAACGCCGCTGAAGTTTCGCCAGAGAATGTTCCAGAAACTCCGCCACCGAGTTATGAAGAAGCGATTGGAATGACAACATTAGCGATGTTAACTGCTGCTGCAAACCAAGTGGATACATTTTCCTCAATACAATATGCTTTTACGCAAGAAACGATGGACAAATCTGACGAGATATCAGTCGTCTAACAGGATTTACGGCGTGTCCAAGACAGGTTGCCTTCTCAGCAGCAAGTAATCAAGATAGATTTACAGGCCTCTAAACAAAGAAAAGGCAAAGACCATTTCTATATAGTGTCCATAACCCATATATTTAACTTTATAATATGCAAGATAATGTCAATGTTGAGGGTCTCCACAACTTGTGCAATTTTAACTTGAAAGAAATCGAATCGAGTGTTGTCCGTGCACGTGTGTTATTTACTTGTTTGGTTAATCTATTGTGGCTGTAACTTTTATCAGTAATTTATTAACCCGAGTATCAGGCCGAGTAGGAAAAGCCTGAAGAGCTGTGTCGTAAACCGTGAAAGCTAACAATACAAAGCAACAAGGAGCAAATACTGTATTTCGCTTCGAAGTCGGACTGTTTCCACAGTAACAAGTGGAAAACAAGAAGTGTAAGACTTGGGGTTCGTGAAGCATGGGGTTCGCTGTAAAACATGGCGGACACGACACAATCGAACTTCTTGAATCTTTTAACCTGGTAGTCATAGTAGTCCGGTTATTATATCCTAAATGTGACAAAATGCCTGACGAACAAGTTAATGGAAACAATGCAAAGGAGAAGGGGAGGAAGAGGGTCG
>JAHPZR010039410.1:0-7500 GCA_019787425.1 Platygyra sinensis | reverse complement strand
TTTTACTCAAGAAACGACGGATACATCTGATGAGTTATTCGTTTAACTTTTTTTAAGTGTTTTTGTCTTCTATAGGCGCAAGTAATTAAGGTTGATCTGACATAAGCCTCTAAAGACCTCTAATATGGAAAGCCATAGTAGACAAAAGTGGTCGAGATTATTTTTAAGATCCAGTTTTTAGAATAACAAGCTCAGATGTCATTCCATCAACCGAGATGCAAATCCACCCTTTGAGGATTGATATTGATCTTTCGAGATTTGTTCTCGTGGGTCGAGAATGTTATGGCGCATAAACGTATCACCTGGTATAAACATGGCGTCCAATTCAGCGGGGAATGTGCCACAAGTGGTTTGGTGTTTTGACGTTGTAA
Organism: Platygyra sinensis; assembly: GCA_019787425.1. Lineage (NCBI taxonomy): Eukaryota > Metazoa > Cnidaria > Anthozoa > Scleractinia > Merulinidae > Platygyra > Platygyra sinensis. The sequence continues at coordinate 7,129 of JAHPZR010039410.1, read as the reverse complement.
AACCGACACTGAATGGATGATCTTCTCCTTATAGCGCGCCCAACAGGGTCAACAGTTTGCAAAACTTCTTTAATCTTCCGTCTTTGAATAAATATGCCACGACCACGCAACGCTCCCCGTATGTAGGACTCTCCTGAAAAGGGAGTCAACTTTAGAATATCTCTTATATTCCACTCTAACTCTTCGTTTGTGATGTCGCTAAATGAGTCTTGTAATCTATATTCAAGCCTTCTTCTGTAAAGGGTTTTTGAACTTACACCAAGACATCTTGCTATGGCCGTCCACGGCTTGCCTGTGTTTCGAAGAGTCTCGATGTGTTCCCTTGTGATCACGTATACCTAGGGCGTCCACCAGATCTTAGGATTTGAGACGGCTCCCGCCGAAACACAGTGCATGAGTCCACACGTGAACTTGCGATTTCGTCCTTTAAATCATGAAGCAGTCTCCAAAGATATTCAATGAGATTTTCAATCATGTCTTTCAACGCCTCCAGGCCTTGCTAACTAGCCAGAACCAAAGAAATGGCGAACACGATTTGAACGTGTCCCTCCAAACGACCGTGTAGATACTCCACAAACCTAGGATTTTCACAACCTGTACTCTCCACTCGCGTTACGCAGTCTTGTAAAGATGAAAATAAAATTTCCAAATCTTCGTGCGCTTCAGCCACTTTAAATTTTAACAGTGGAAATAGTGCCAAAACCAAAGGGCCGATTATTTGAACGAAGTCTATGTTTTAACCATTGCTTAGGGTTAAGCTGCGGTTTAGACGTTGTCTCGATAAAACACGGCTAAACGATGTTTAAAATTCATTATTGAAACGCGACTGAACTTTGTTTTCTCGAGTCAAGGGCTGTACCATGTCTCACAAAGAAATGTATTGTCTGCGGAGTTATTTTGTATGCCAATTTCCAGATAGTGGTTATTTCTCTGCAACATGGCTTCTACAACAAGTCGAACAAATTTCAGCGAACAAGGAAAACTTTTATTGGCCGAATTGGGTAAAGACTTTCTTGAAGTGGAAGGCAAAGGCTACCTATGACAGGAAAAAGTGGGCAAAAAAGGGCGAAGGCAGTGGGAATTTTAACTTAAAGGGCCCTAGTCAGCCTCCGCCATTTTCGATGCCATCGAAATTATTGATATAGCGTGGTGAAGCGAATTGTTATTGTTTTACTGTAAGCTGTGTTCCTGAAGGTATGTTGAATTATCTTGAGTGGTATTACAGTGATTTTTCTTCGTTCCGACAGGCTCCGAATATAATATAATAACCAAATTATAGTATGTAAACAAAAACAAAGGTGTGGCTGACTAGGGCCCTTTAACTCAGTCCCGGAAACGTAATAGTATCAAGCGCGACCTGAGTCAGCTTCAAGGATGCTGGAGGCGGCTCAAACTCTAGTCGAAAAAGGACCATGACTTTACACAGTCGTGAAAAGTGGACGTCATAAAAAGTGAAAAGTGAAGTGAAGTGAAGTGTGCAACATCATAAAACTTTCTCTTGGTATCAGCCAGGTTCTCTAGGAATGACAGGAATAATCCTTTTTGTTTCGCAATAGCGCTTGAAACCTTGTGAATGACTGGGCATGCAGCAAATACAGATACACCAAATAAATCGCCAGTAACTCTCTTGCATTCTCTTTTATTGATCTCTATCCAAAATTTTTATGAGGTCACTTACCGAGTCCTTTCTCAGGCGAAAATGCAATCGAATGTCCTCGTCGCCGTATTGCTCTTATGTGTTAAATCTTTCCCTAAGATGCCGAATTTGTCGAACGTGTATATTACATCGATTCAGTGAAATAGTTTTTTAACTGTCTGTAGCGCAGAGGTCCAACGCTTTCATAATGGCTGAACATGAAAATATCGTTAAACAGCGTTTAAACCAACCTTTGACCAGGTCTAACTTACTATTGTTCCTTAGTCGGTGATTAGACACTGTCTAAACACTGTTTTGTTAAAACAACGTTTAAATAATCGGCACTTGTGGTTTAAACGTGGGTTAGACGATGACTTTCATAAACGTTGTCTAAACTTTGTCTTAAATAATCGGCCCAAAATGTTCGCCATTTCCCTTGTTTAACCTCGTGACAAAATTTGACTCGTACAGGCCGCTGACCAGTGTATTTTCTCGACAAGAACAAATTCTCCTCAGACAGAACAATAATTCTCGACAAGCAAAAAAATTCTCAACTAAGAAAAGAACTCTTGACTACCCAAAAATTACTCGACCACCAAAAACTATTCTCGACCGACCAAAAAAGATTCTCGACCGGTAAAATAATTCTCCACCCGCCTAGAAATTCTCGACCGACAAGAAAATTTCTCGACCGGTGAAAAATATTCTCGACCGGCCAAAAAATTCTCGACCGACAAAAAAATTCTCGACCGGTTTAAAAATACTCGAATGGCCAAAAAATTCTCAACTCACGAGAACAAATCTCGAAAGATCAAATTGCATCTCGCTTGATGGAATGACATCTGGGCTTGTTAACCTAGAATCTGGATCTTTAAAATAATCTCGACCACTCTTGTCCACTATGGCTTTCCATACTCCTAAACAAGGAAAAAGCAAAGACCTCGAGACTTCATACTAGAACTTGAAATGGCATTAGCCTCCACTGAAAAGGATGAAAACGTGCGTGTTTATTAACAAGGAAAAATTGAAGATTAAAGATTATAATATCTATAACTTAAACTTCATTTTACATTAAATACAATGCTTGCACGAGGTTTCCTTTGGAGAGGTTAGATATAATACATTAGACAAATCCATGTAAATTTCTTACAAAAAAATACAATGGGATCACGATGTTTCAGTGATAAGGTGATCTTGAACCTCATTCGCTTGTCCAACGTAATTTCGACTCTTCCCAACTCAGTGTTACTAAAACTTAAAACCACTCGCCTATAGCAAAGAGATTCCATTCGAGTTTTAAACATTAAATGACGCTATTTCTAAGGTCTACAAAAGTGCAGAACATGAAAAAAATGTGAGAGACTTGTTAATTAACACCCTTTATTGTCGCATAGTTCAAACGCAGTCAATTTGTTTTCATTGATGCCCTTATGTAAACACCACTCATTATGGAAAGAGGGTCTGAATGGGAGGGTCCACATGTCAGTTGTCGGTTAAAATTTCGTAACTTTGTCGGTTGTCGGTTAACATTTTCGGCCTTTGTCGGTTGTCGGCAAGTCTCAGTTAATAATTAAAAATGCAAGTTAATAATTCACATTTGTTATGCAATTTGCGCAGTTTTAAGACTTTAACTTCTGGACGAGGTGTAAAACTTGTAATAATTGATTATTTGATTACACTTAAACCTCGCTAACTCTGTTTTTAACAACATGATCGTCTACTCCCCATTTGTTTTGAACATCTAGTATACCGATAAAATTACCAAAGCTTTTATCCTAGATTCTAGGTTACAGGGCATCGAAGTAAATCAAGAGAGGTAAATTAAACAACTCTGGCCCTTGGGAGACGTAATTTTGCTAGCTATGGAAGTCTTTATGTTTCCCAAGACGTCCACAAACGGTTATTACACTTATTATTCAACGGCTCTCGTGGCTTTACTATGGAGTTTCTTTGGGATTCTTGCCAGAAATTTCGCTGTCATACGTATCAATCTGCACCGTTTAATGGATCTTTCATGATTTTGCAATTAGTATTACCTCTTACCGTCACATGTCGAGACGCACCAATGCACGAACAGCTCTGCCGAATCGTGTAACACACGCTCTGTTGACAAGCCCTGAATGTTCTTGAAAATCTGATTCTTCGTCATCCGAATCTGTCTCATACTCATCAATTTGTTCTTCTCTGTAATCCTCGAACACTTCAGTAACATCCCCTTGGTCCACAAATTGTATGCTAACAACGTGTTGTGGTACTGCAATCGCTGATGATACATTGTTTAAATGGAATTCAAATCTCTCTTCAGACTCGTTGACAGTGTGATGAACGGCGTAGACAGCTGGCGGCAAGGCCCCAGCCTTATCTTTAGTGGTCTCGCTCCTAACCGTCAGCTGGTGTACAGGTCTATATTCTCTAGCCACTCTTTGATCTGTCCTTCCTCACTTGGCAAAGGGGTCATTGTAGCTATAGCAGAAAGAGAAGTGGCAGATTGAGGAACCGGATAGTACGAATTTTGCCTCCACTTCTCAACCGGTACACACAACACAACAATGTTGATATATGGGCGGTGTGGACCAGCCAAGCCATCGTGCCGTTTATTTAACAGATATGCATATATGTAGAAATGTCAAGTATTATATATAAACGAAAACGCAAAGCACCAAAGACGAACACGAAAACCCCCAAAAACCAGCAGGTGGAAAAAACACGGGGAACGTGTACCCCCGACCAAGGCAGGGGTGCAACCCTTGGGGTTTTAGGGTATACTAGTGCCTAAACTATAAACATCAATAAACACACAAGTAAAAAAGAAAAGCAACCTAACACGGCGAAGGCTGACCGTAGAATGCCTCACCTTCCTAACGGCCATGACTTACAAACTTTAATCCCATAACTCACTGCGCACTAACACCCTCCCCAGCCCTGTGATACGTGCCGGCAAAATAGTAATTTATGATAATTCGGTGCAATCTGAAATTACATTTTGTCGTGCGCGTAGTACTATGCCTCCCATCTAAAGCAGGCGCCTTCAGCAACACCACAGGTTTTCCGGTCCAGTTTGTGACCTCTTGGATAATGTGTACTAAAGCATTCAATAAACTGAGCGTCTGTTTTTAAGTCTCTCGATAGCAGGCTTTTGAAAAACATGCACAGTTCGCATCAGCAAATGCTCGTCGAGATAGCTTTCACACAGAGGGAAATCTCTTTTGCGTAGCTTCACTCGCAGAGAGAATTGAACGTTTGGTTTTCAGAAACGAATAATTTTAAAGGCATGTATACGTTAAGCTACGGCGTTGTTCATTTACCAGTTAATCAGAAAGAAGTTTATAAACTGTTTTGCTCTACTTCTCTTCGTTAAAGATGTTCCTTCTCAATTTTTGCTTTCTTATAAAATGGATGGTGTTCTACAAACCGTTTCGTTCAACAAGACAGTTTAAAAGAACTACTGTGATAATCAAACTCCGCTGCACACTTAAATTAATACAACATTCCACGGTTACCGCAGGCGATTACGCAATATTAATGCGCCTGCTTCTTTAGTCCTAAAAACTCCGTAAGGTGTCTTTTTTGCTCAGACACTCCTTTATGAGCTTCCTTGTCCACCGGAACCCGGCTTCGATGGCGTTCGATTGCGACTTCTTCACTTTTTCGAAAAAAAAAAAAAACTCACGATGACTTTAACAGTCCCATTCATGGCCCGACCGCATGGACAAACAACGCTCAGTAAAGATGCAACAGCAGGGCGTCTCGTCGGCTCGATTAAGCCCCGGTCAAACGGCCATGATAGTCGATGACCAGAATTGACGAAAGTCCATGTTAGTTGAAGAGCGCGCTTCCGTTTGACCACCAACTATCATACACGATCATTGACTATCATGAACTATCATTCATTTTGAGCATGTTCAAATTCTTCATGATAGTCGATGATAGTTTTTCTCGTTTGACCACGCGTATGATAGTTCGTGATAGTTTTTCGTTCAGCTGCTTTGGTAGTCACAGGCCCAATAGCGGTCAATATTTCCTCAAATACTTCACAGTTCATGCGGAACATTTCGATGTAAGCGGCAGTGTCCTCCACTCGCAATTCTTCTTCCAATTTCAGTTACATTCCGCTTTGGTTTCTCCTTTTGACCCAGTCCCTTGTCCGTCCTCTCTCCCACGAACTCTCTCCAGATTCATCTTCCGAACATTCCTCTGACAAATCGATTACCAGAAAACAAGCTGCCGCCCTCTTTCGTCACGAAAAATTCAAACTTTCACACGTTTGTCTTACGGGACGCCATTTAGTGTTCACATTTTTACGAAGAAAGAACTTGGAACTCGCTGCTCTCAGAACTTTGCTCGTGCGACGGCCGGTGAACTATCGTCAACTAAAACGAACTTCTTTGGCCGTTTGACCAAGTGAGTGATAGTTGATGATAGTTAGGAGAGAATCAACTATCATCGACTATCATGCGCCGTTTGACCAGGGCTTAAAATATTTTCGAGTGTTCAACTCGGTATCTCACGAGTGAGCGCACGAGCCGCGCGCTGTTCTAGAAATGAGCCCCCGCGGCTCCCCGAAAAGAAGCCGATCCCGGGCTTGAGTAATTTGAAGACAGAAACGTATCAAACGTTTGGTTAGGGTTTTGGCTGGACAATAAGTCAAGCTTTCTAATTATTCTACAATTGACTAAATCTGGATTTAATGTGGTTACGTCTGGTGAAATAGTGTCCAGCAAAAGATCTAGACATTTCCTGACCTAAAAATAAATTCAAAATTCCGTGTTTTCGGAATACAAACATCCCTATGAGGTCAGACGATGTCGGTTAGAGTTTTTTTGTCGTTAGTCGGTAATTTTTTGCTCCTTTTGTCGGTAGTCGGTACTATTTTTGGCTCTTTGTCGCTAGTCGGTTAACCGCATTCAGACCCCCTTGTATCACAGTATCCAGATTGTAATGTGTAGATACGCAAATGTGTAGTTGTGTTTGTAAATTTAGTGTATTTGTAATAGCCCTTTTCACGGTTAATTTTTCTCATTTGCATTACAATGTAATCAACGTGAATGCGAGGCAATTTCGGGTTAAAAGTGCGAAATAGCCCGAAAATGCCTCGCATACATGCTAGATTTTATTGTAATGCAAATGAGGAAAGCTAACCGTGAAAAGGGCTATTGTTGCGAGTCTGTGTGTTCAAAAAAAAAAAACAAAATAGGTTTTGGCAGGAACCGGAAAGTGTTTGAGCAAAACGACTTCCTCTATCCAGCAAAGCATGAGTATTGTAATCAACTTCACCTCAAATGTACAAAGCAACACAACGGCATAAAAACAAATATTACAATTTGCAGTGCCCATTAAGGAGAAATTAAATTAAACTAGTAATTTCAATGTGAAAGTGAGTGCTGGCGAAAGGGTATAAAGTGATGGGGATTTAATTAAACAGTGAATGGGTTTGGAAAAGGGTGTCAACCTTAAGGGCAGGGAGAGTAGGTTTTTGTTAGATGAGTTGTAAAA
>JAHPZR010039409.1:0-19685 GCA_019787425.1 Platygyra sinensis | reverse complement strand
GTCACCAAGAATCACGACCTCTGAGTGGCTCAAACACTGAAAGTCGGTGAATTCTTGGATACGTGTCCAATCTGACAAATCTGATTAGCTGAGAACACAACATAAATCCCCTGGGCATGCTCAGAAAATCAGGTCCAGCGAGAGGTCGTGATTCTCAGTGCTGGCCGAAAGGGTCCTGGCTCTGAGGATGAGAATGTGCTTAAAAATAATGATAAATTTGAGCTGACAACACCCAACATGTTTCAACACATCATGTCAGGGTGGCCAAACACATGCAACATGTTGTGCCCAACAGTGTTTCAATATCATGCGATAAATTGTGGCAATCTTGTGGTTGGGGCTTTACGCTTAGAGCTGACAGGCTTGTGCGAAGCAAAACAGTTGTATTAATTGCTGCTTTTTATTTGGTATGAAGTGCTGAAAGCATGGATTCTCATGCATCACCATTTCAATGCAAGAACCAACAAATTGTCTTTCTTTTGCAGTATACCTTGTGAGTTGTACACTGATGGGTCATTATTATTAATCAGAAACCTGTTGTAGTGTGCACTCTTACATTGTTGAATTTTCTTGTATTAAGGTGATTCCCGAGTTTTGCCTACTGCACACCATTTTTGCGTCACGAGCGTGCGCAGGTACAAAACCTAAGAGATTTCCTTCAAACTAAGCTCGATAGCGAGATAAATGCTCCCTTCCCTGAGAAAAAATTTGGCAGAAATCTATGGCTACTTTTTTGGCAAATGAAATAAATGCTACAGATAGAGATGTAACGGCCCAACAGAGCAAGTCCAAATTATGTTTCCTTTAAAGGATAAAAATATCAATTAATAATGCAGGGTATTTGAAGCCATTTTTTCTGGGACGTAGATGAATAGGTAATCAAAGAAAGTTGAACTCTGTGTGATATAACATGCCACATTGAAAAATAATTGAACTTATTTGTTGAGCAATGAGATAACCAAAAGTCATCTATTGTAAATAACCATATTTGTCAGCATCGTGGCATGAAAACAAGCATGGTGACCCCCTCTTTTTATTACGTTTTTAACATCTCCTTGTACTGCAATGACACCATACCGAGTTTCATCGGAAATCTATGGCGGGTTCTTTAACTCGGGAATCACCTTAAAATAACAGGAATCCAATATTGATAAATAAATGATACATTCATAAATACATTCATCTTTGTACATTAGGTTGATATTGGTTTTCTTGAATATTTAGTTGCAGAACCCTCATCATGAGATTGATTATGGAGATCTTGGTTAGTTTTAACAGCTCAAATTGCAGTAATTAAATTATTGGCTAATTTTATAGTAAATGTAGTTACCAGCAACAGTGTACTTTTCATGAGTATCCCTACCTGGACAATCATGCTAACTGAAACATTTATTTACAGATGGCAAAAGTTTCATTTTTGCTGTTTGCCATTTGATGCAACGTCATGTTGAATCTCTCTCTATTTACAATATTTACGTCAAAATTTAAGACATTTGATGTTGTTTTGAATACATGACTACAAAAAAGTGACATGCACAAAACATGACTCCGTTTTTCAAAGTTCCAAATTAGAATTTGTTTTGAATGGTTGCTCATTGGCACTTAGCGAGAGCTACATCTAGTAATGCATTACATAGATAACTTTATTTTGACTTGAATCTACAGGGTAGCCAAATTCGATTCAAAATAAAGTTATGTATATGTATGTATGTACATGTATTAATAATGTTTCAGTTAGTGTAATATATAAGTGAATATAAGGAAGTTGAACTTCATATTTTTGAACTGCAGAGAATGATATTAAGATATGATTGATCATCGCAATTATACTCACAACTTATTAAGGAGATGTGAAATTAAAGCCTGAAAAAAAGTCAGGCCAGAACGGTTGGTAGAGCACTGCACCAGTATCCCTGTGGTTACAGCTGTATGGGTTCGAATCCTGTTTAGGCCTGAATGTTTTTTCACAACTGCTAAAGTTGTGCATATAACTGCGATCACTGGGATAAATCATATCTTCAGTTAGAATAATAATGCTATAGGATATCTGTATCACACCATCCCTTATCCCAGCTCCAGCAAATAAAGGGAATGGCTTATACTGGTAACTCGCAACACAATCATTTAAACATGCTGTGAAAAAACATTCAGTGACATCCTTTGTAAGACATACTGTACATGTACTGATTTTTTGACATTGGTAATTCAGAAAAGCATAATGTTCTCAGAAAAGGAAAAGAACCTCTACAGATTAGTTCCTATTATATGAATACAGTCATGTTTACTCCCGAGGTAGTACGTGTATGTGCATGTACATGTACAGTCGACAGTCAGTGTTAACTTATCTCATTTCATTGTTTCAGGTTATTATGCTCTTGGAAATTCTGGCAGAGCTTTAGTTGACACAAGCATAGTCATTTCTCAAATAGGTGACTTATCAGTTAGTAATATTTATTTTTCAGAAACAGTTTCTAATGAAAATAAGTAGTACTTTACCTGTAACTCTTGTGTTACTTAAGGGAGGTGCAGGGGCCTCAGTTAGTGTGCAGGACTCTGGAATGAACAGTCCAGGTTCGAGCCCTTGCTGGGGACGTTGTGCTGTGTATTTAGGTAAGCCTCTTTCCTCTCACAGTGCCTCTCTTCACCCAGGTGTAAATATGGGTACCAGCAAATTTATTGCTGTGAAGAGGGAGGGGAACCCTGTGATGGACAGTTTGCATTCCATCCAGGGTTAGGAGAAAATACTCCTTGTGCTAATTTAAATTTCTAGAAGTCTTGTAGAGTGATTTGTTTTATTCCCCTTGATTCTGCAGCTACATTTGAACTTTAAACTCACCTGATAAAATTTGAAAATCATATATTAGCATTTTTTTATTAACGAAATAAATGATGAAAATTAAACTTTTTGTGTCATCAGGTTTTTCATGTGCATATTTGATTTTCATCTCTGATACATTAAACAACATGTTCCCAGTTCTAAGCAGGTGAGTATTCAGCTGCTGAGATTTGTAAAAAATGTTTGGACCTTGCTGATGGAATGTTGACATAAAAGCAGTTTTAATTAATTATATACATGTAGATCTACAGCTGTATTTGTAAAGTTATGAAAAGTATGTACATGTCTGTTCTGTTGCTGGAATGATGGATCTGTCATTTCAAAATGGATAATATTTAACAATTAGACTACGAGCCCAACTTTTCTACGAGCAGATAGTCAACAAGGCGCAGACGAGTTGACTATCGCTCGTAGAAAACGAGGGCGAGTAGTCTAATTGTTTTAGTATAAATTTACCGTAGTCTCATTGCATAAAAAGAAAAAAATGTCAAGTACTGTAGCACGTAGAAAAGAACTGTTTTGTTATGGAACATCAGGTTCAAATGTGATGTGCGAAGTGCACTGATGCGTAACTGTTGACTATCAGCAGATCGATAGAAAACGGTAATATAGCCAATCAAATTCACGGATTCACAATAGACTACGGTAAATTTATACTTATATTTATTAGTACATACTAAAACAGTGCATAGCGTTGAAGGCATGCACTGATTGGCAGGTTAAACTCCGAATATCCTTTGCTATTTACCTCGACCGAGCAGCTTGAGATAAAATGGTGTCCTGGTTTGCATCCGTGACAAGTGAGGAAATCATCCAAATTAATTTTTTTGTGGTGTATATTATCTCTGTCACTGTTCTAGTGTATACTAAAAAATGGAAATGAAATGGAAATGACTAAAACAACTTTTCACCTCAGTATTAGTGGCTAGCAGTGGATATTTACTTTGCTGCTTGGTAAATATCTGCCGCTAGCCACCTCCACTTTGGTGAATAGTTGTTAACTGTACGCTGTTAATAGTCAAGGTCCATACATGTATATTCCATACCACATGTATGTAATTGACTGTGTGAATGTGAGTGCAAATTTATTCAAATTTAAACTATGTGTTACTTAATTTTTATCTTGAATTTTAAATTATCATGATATTTTGTATTTTTTTTTTGTCCAGGGCCCCTCTAGATATCAGCCCCGCTGCTGAATGGGCCACCCTGGCTAAAAAAAGATTACTTAATATGTACTTTCTTACAATTTAAGTCACATGATTAGGAGTAGGCTTGTGCAATATGAAAGAAATTTCAAATATCACAATTAATTTAAATTCTTAATTACTTGTGCTTTCATGCGGTTGCTTAATATGACTGAGAAAACTGTGAATATGCACATGCTAATTTACACAACGGTGCAAACAATACTAACAATACCTTAACAATAAAATGGCCTACTCTCAGCCAATCACATTATTAGGGGGTTTTAAAAATAAATAAAAAGAGTTCAACCCACTGGTTGGTATTTCCTTCGTTATCATTGAATTTGCATATACAAATACTACTGTGCATGTAAGTAATGGAGCTAAAGGAAATCCGTAAATAGGGCTAAAAGGTATAGCAACAGATTATCAACAGATGAAGTAAGTTTCGATATGACATGGGTACAGACTAAAGATTGTCAAATGAATTTTTTTTTCATTTTAGCCCAGTTTGCATAACTACATGTACCACTAACAGCAAATGGAATTTTGAATAATCCAAAAAATAATAATTGTACAAATAAAACTATTGTTTATTTCCAACCAATCTAAATTTAATGACTACCAACAGTGAATATGTAGCAAGTTAATTATTTTTTTAACTACTGAGAAAATTGTTTTTAATGATTGTGATTGTCTGAGAGCAAGCCAAGCTACATGTACCACGAACTTCTTTTTTGCACTGCAGTTCAAATTAATACAAGAGTGTTCACAATTTCAATTGTTATAAATGGGAAATTGTAACAAAGCTTTTACATGTAATGAGCAATAATCACAAGTTAATGCACTCAGGGAGTGAATTATCGGGGATTTACTTGCACGAGTTCATTAACAATGAATGAGAAATTTCAAGTTCATTGTTAGTGAACGAGTGCACGAAAATCCTGATAATTCACGAGCAATGAGTGCGTTAAAATTTTTATTATTCAAATTGAATACACTGCAAACAAAAATCGTCAAACTTTGAGTCAGCTGTAGCCATGGTGCAATGACAGTGGTGTAATGAATTTACACCACGGATATTACACCATGATAATGACGTCAAGGACCTTGTTTCGTCACAACCCAGTAATCATGAGGTACAAATCAACCAATCAGAAAATCGGAATTCGTACAGTTTATGAAAGTTGAATAATAAAGGATTTTACACAATCTGTAGTCAGTAGACTCGTATTTGAAAATTGTTTCAAATTACACTTGGCTGAAGCTTGTACAATTTTGGAGGAATTTTAAAAAATCCCTCCTAGTGTAAATCCTTGATATCCTTTAGGAACATTCAAGACGTGATTAACTCTTATTATACCTGTAAGAATTTGTAGTATTGTCTAATGGTTTTTCTTCACTTATTTCCAGACACCAGTTCCTAATGAGTTTATTGCCACCACTTGCTGTTCTTGTAAACTTTAGACATCTGAAGAAATTAGCTATATTCAGGTCTGTCTCCTTAAAAAGGCAAAAATTAGAGTTTATTTAAAGCACTATAGCACAAAGCATTTTGAACGATCAATACGCACTTTATCAGTTCATGCTTGTAAAACAAAACCTGTCAAGTAACAGGAACATAACCACATGAAACTTTGATTCAATTTAAAATCATGTTCAACAGAAGCGTATTAAGAGGAGGTTGTTTCAGTGGGGTAATAATATAATTATTTAGCAGTGCGTCATGAAGTAGAAAGTAGAAAGTAGAAACAGTCATGGTGTCTGACTTGTTCCCTGCTGACCACAGACAGCATGGTTAAGACATGACATGACATGTAAACTGGAACAAAGAATTGTCTCTCAGGTTTAAGAACTGTTTTTAGAATTTCCATCTTTTATTTTGTAAAAAGTGCTCAGTCATCTCAATTTTATATTATGACAACTTTTTTTGCTCCCTGAAAGTAACGACCTCTAGAAAGAAAGTACCCCCTGAAAGTGACAAGCCCAAAGGATGCGAATTCCAAAAGTAACAAGGGTTGTTACTCTCAGAAGTTTACAGTAAATAACACACTTACAGTAGGCTTGCTGATGGACAAGAGACAAATTTTATTTTAAAGCTGATAAATTAAATTTGTTCTTTTTATTATGAGTGATTGTCAAAATAAAGAAGACAGGTCAAACTTATTGGCAAAGTCAAGTTCTAAGTAGAATAGACCTGCAGTGTTCTGTGCTGAAAGTACATGTAAAACCTTAACATAAGGAGTGTCATTAGCACATACTGTGCATGCACCTGCCAGTGCACAAGATTTTAGATTTTTATTGTTTTTTGAGTCTTTTATTTAAACCAATCTCTGTTTTTGTCCAGTCTTTTTGCAGACTTTGCAAATGTGTTTGCTTATTGTGTGGTGTTTTGGTTTGACTTTGCACACTTTGATAAAGTCAAGTAAGTGACTGGATGATCACCATGAGATCTATCTTAAATGTTTGTATCACCATGGCCAACCAATTTATTATTAACCATTAAATTAACAAATGGTAAATGCCATAGCGTGTACTATTGAGTTATGGAGGCACGCGGGAGGTCAAAGGTCATAGCTTTGCCACATTAAAGCTTCCTCACAGTAGCATCGACAAGTTCAGTCACATCTGGCCACGAGGGTAAGCCCTCAGGCAAATCTCGTTTGTACTTCTTACAAGGCAGCTTTTATACTTTTACTCAAAGCATCTAGAATGTTCTGTTGCTGTTCATAGTGTATTACAAGTTGTACTATTTGTGGAAACTGTTGAGTTGCGTGAAAGAAATCTCTGGAATATTACAGACTGTAAGATAATTCTAGAAAAGTCTGGAAGCGCGTGAAAGATGCACTGAAAGTAATTCGATCCTCATAACAACCTCCCTCCACACCCCTCTGGAAATTCCAGTTTAGTCTTGTACTTTCCTTTAAATAGCTTGGCTTTGGAGATCCCCCTCCCCTCATTAGGTACATACATACATGTACACATGGACATCTTTGGGTGAAACTCTAGCACATTTATGACAATTTGCTATGAATTCAAACCCGAGGGGGGTACTTGGGTCAATTGTTGCTGGGTATATGCTGCTGGCCTCTCAGAGCCCCTACCCCATTAAAGTCTATTCTATGGCCAATATTATATTCTCCATCTTAGTCGCTTTTGGGGCAAATATGTAATTTTTGTGATTCCAACTTAGTCAATTTCTATTTATTTAAAATATTATGTACTTTATATTGAATACAGAACACTTTTAATTACTTTTCACCCACAGTACAAACATCCTGGTACTTTTGCTAACGGTAAATATGAAGAATCTTACCCCAAAAATCAGGAAATTTGCCACCCATTCTAGTAACTCTATTGACAATGTGAACCTGTGATAGTCAATCCACTGGTGAAAATATGACCCCATCCAGCCGCACAACCCCATTAGCCTCTTATAAGGAAGTACCCCCCTTCCCCCCGGATTTAAATCTGTTATAATTTATGCCAAGTTAAACAGTTAAAGTATTGACCAAATGCAGTTGTTGTAACTTGTGTAACTTGTTCCTTTTTTTCCCAGTAACTTGAAAATGAAATTGGAGATCCTTTTTCTCTGTCATTGTGTTTTTTGATCTATGCAGTAAGGTACAATTTCAAATCTGATTTTGTTCCCTTTTTTCAGAATTCATCCTCAAGTTGCTAGAATTAGTGGTCTGCCGTTTTTCTTGGGTGTTGCAATCTACTGTTATGAGGCAAGTAAATTAATGCAAAACAGAGAAAACAAACATAATGAAACACTGGGAGAGCATGTGCAGTGTAGTTAGTTTTGTTGTAGAGGAAGGAGGCAGAAAGATTTGTGCATTTGCACATTTGCCTCTTTGCTGTTAAATGAATAAAGTAAAAGTATTTGTAAACTTGCTTGTATCCAGTTAGAAGTAAAACCTAGAACCAATCATTACCTATGAATAAAGGGGGTAAGTTTGAAGTTTTTCCCAAGAGTGTTTAGAGAGAATTATCTTGTGAGTCAGTAGTGTTTACTGAAGTGTGACGAAGGCCGCATGTAAAGTGTTGACAGCAGTCGTGTTTGTTGAAGTGTAGCAGAGAGGTTACGTGGACATCTGGCAGAGGCTGTGTTTATACAAGAGTGATGGAGGTCGAAGTATAGTTTACAAGTCTAGCGTATGCTTGTTGTGAAGTCTTGAGTGGAGTTACTGCGTTCATCTGGAATAAATAACCTTGTTGTTGTTTCCAACAACCCTGTGTTCTGTTTAGACTGCAAACTACATGTACCTGCCACTTTAAACATACGAACCTGCAACAGATGAAAATGGTTGATACACAATGGTCAGATACAATGTTCGCCATTTGGTAATTCAGAAGAAAATCCAATAAATTAATAATTATTTAACTAAAGGTATTTCTGAATCAGTATTAATATTTTATCATGTATAATCATATAGGGTGCTGGACTAATATTGTCACTGGAGGCATCCTGTGCTAGAGATTCAAGAGATAAATTTAGAAAGTGAGTACATAACTCTAAATATAACTTCAATCAAAATGATTATCTTCAAGTCTTTGTTAAGCTGTCCTTCTCAAAAGAAAAATTGGAAAGACGTGTCTGTGTGTTACTGGTGAAGTTCAACATTTTAATAAATTATTGAACTTGATACTTTGTGTTTTTTAATATTGTTGGTCACACTGACAAATGTTTCAAGAGTGTTTGCTCTCAACACCTTCATCAAAATTTGTTACACTTTGTGAGTGAAATTTACAAGTTTGAAATTTAAAAGCTAGATAAGATGAACAGGTTGGGTAATCAGCATTTTTGTCAAAATTTAAAATTATTCCAGGATCGATCTGTTTCTTTATCTGTGCTATTATTGTATATAAGCATTAAGGCCATCTCTTGCAAAGTTCACATCAGTGGTGCAAAAAGCAAGTTCAGTTTCTTTTTCCGCAGGACAGATTTAGTTGTTGTTATACTGAAATCATTATGGTTTTATGCATGGGTAATATTTATGCAAGGAACATGATTGTCCATGGAAAACACACAGGCACTCTCTCTTTTTCTTTTGGGTGGGGCAGCTGCGACACAGGCTAACAACCTACATGTAATTATCTTCAAGTGAAATTCGCGCTCAGTTTTTTTTACATTGTGTAATCTGAAAATTTAGTAGTAGGAAAGGCAATGTCCTGTAGTTGATTTTTTCTTTTCTCTTCACTTGTCCTCAAAACACTTCAAAGATGTTGCTAAGAGAAATTATACTGCAGGCGTTAATCACATTTTACTTGTTGTTTTTAGTGTATTCAAATTGACACTGTTTCTAGTCACAACGCTGTACATTGCATTTGGTGCCTGTGGTTATTTGGTGAGCATATTCATATTTAATACATATAATATTTATTAAATTTACTTAAATTTCAATTTGTTTTTTTTGACCATTTCTTTACAAATCTGGCATATTCTTCAAGTTTGTAGGCTAGCATATTTTTCTTGTTTCCATGCTAATATACAGCTTGATTGCATCATTTGATCAATGCTCACGTCAAGAAGGTTTATCTTAAAGTTTTAATTTTTTTACTAATATTAATAAGTGTTTATTTATATAATATACTAAGTTTTCATCGGTAGTATATTTTGACTATAAATATTATAATTGATGATGTAGCTTGATGCATTTTTATTAACTATGCACTGTGCTTTTTTAAATGATCTCACTGTTTTTGCCTTGCTTTGTAGTCTTTTGGAGAATACACAGAGCAAATGATAACATTAAATTTACCAAGTGGTGAGAAATGTTTTAGTATCACTTTCAATTATCTAAATTTTGCTCCTTTTTTCTAAGTTTTTTTTGTGCACAAAATGCTTAGCGGAAGCCAAAAATTAAAGTAATGAAAAATTTCCCTAATATATGCAATATGTCCCCATATTTTCAGTGTCAGCCTTACAGATTTATTTCCTTTTTGTTTGTCACATGGGAATAGGCCTCTTGCACTAATAGGTCACATAACCAATGCTTCCCTTAAACAGTAAGTTGTAATCTTGCTGATGCCAGAAATTGACAGAACACATAAAAATTATCTTGCACGCGAAATTTGAGAGGAAACGCATTTAAGGGAGATATTTTATGGTACTTTGATTTTTCAACAAAGCAGTATGATTTGTATGGGCCGCCATGTTGGAGGGCATACTCTTGCCCTCCAACATGGCGGCCAAAATTACTTTTTGCTTATATCTTGTTAAGTGTTTGATAGTTACGTTCAGATGTGCTATAAATGTTACCACATCATCTTTCAACATTTTCCTTGAAGTTTAAGTGCAAAATTTGTGTCCTAAAACAGTTATTTTAAAAATCAAGTTTTGGTCACGTGACCAGCTACGGACTTTCTCATTTTGAGCAAATGGTGCGGGTTTGAAAAGCCAAATCACTATTAATATGCTTAAGAGATGAACCACTAATAGTGTTTTGGAGGCAAAATCAGGTAACTTTCATTTTCATAAAAACTGAGCGCGAATTTCACTTGAAGATAATTACATGTAGGTTGTTAGCCTGTGTCGCAGCTGCCCCACCCAAAAGAAAAAGAGAGAGTGCCTGTGTGTTTCCATGGACAATCATGTTCCTTGCATAAATATTACCCATGCATAAAACCATAATGATTTCAGTATAACAACAACTAAATCTGTCCTGCGGAAAAAGAAACTGAACTTGCTTTTTGCACCACTGATGTGAACTTTGCAAGAGATGGCCTTAATGCTTATATACAATAATAGCACAGATAAAGAAACAGATCGATCCTGGAATAATTTTAAATTTTGACAAAAATGCTGATTACCCAACCTGTTCATCTTATCTAGCTTTTAAATTTCAAACTTGTAAATTTCACTCACAAAGTGTAACAAATTTTGATGAAGGTGTTGAGAGCAAACACTCTTGAAACATTTGTCAGTGTGACCAACAATATTAAAAAACACAAAGTATCAAGTTCAATAATTTATTAAAATGTTGAACTTCACCAGTAACACACAGACACGTCTTTCCAATTTTTCTTTTGAGAAGGACAGCTTAACAAAGACTTGAAGATAATCATTTTGATTGAAGTTATATTTAGAGTTATGTACTCACTTTCTAAATTTATCTCTTGAATCTCTAGCACAGGATGCCTCCAGTGACAATATTAGTCCAGCACCCTATATGATTATACATGATAAAATATTAATACTGATTCAGAAATACCTTTAGTTAAATAATTATTAATTTATTGGATTTTCTTCTGAATTACCAAATGGCGAACATTGTATCTGACCATTGTGTATCAACCATTTTCATCTGTTGCAGGTTCGTATGTTTAAAGTGGCAGGTACATGTAGTTTGCAGTCTAAACAGAACACAGGGTTGTTGGAAACAACAACAAGGTTATTTATTCCAGATGAACGCAGTAACTCCACTCAAGACTTCACAACAAGCATACGCTAGACTTGTAAACTATACTTCGACCTCCATCACTCTTGTATAAACACAGCCTCTGCCAGATGTCCACGTAACCTCTCTGCTACACTTCAACAAACACGACTGCTGTCAACACTTTACATGCGGCCTTCGTCACACTTCAGTAAACACTACTGACTCACAAGATAATTCTCTCTAAACACTCTTGGGAAAAACTTCAAACTTACCCCCTTTATTCATAGGTAATGATTGGTTCTAGGTTTTACTTCTAACTGGATACAAGCAAGTTTACAAATACTTTTACTTTATTCATTTAACAGCAAAGAGGCAAATGTGCAAATGCACAAATCTTTCTGCCTCCTTCCTCTACAACAAAACTAACTACACTGCACATGCTCTCCCAGTGTTTCATTATGTTTGTTTTCTCTGTTTTGCATTAATTTACTTGCCTCATAACAGTAGATTGCAACACCCAAGAAAAACGGCAGACCACTAATTCTAGCAACTTGAGGATGAATTCTGAAAAAAGGGAACAAAATCAGATTTGAAATTGTACCTTACTGCATAGATCAAAAAACACAATGACAGAGAAAAAGGATCTCCAATTTCATTTTCAAGTTACTGGGAAAAAAAGGAACAAGTTACACAAGTTACAACAACTGCATTTGGTCAATACTTTAACTGTTTAACTTGGCATAAATTATAACAGATTTAAATCCGGGGGGAAGGGGGGTACTTCCTTATAAGAGGCTAATGGGGTTGTGCGGCTGGATGGGGTCATATTTTCACCAGTGGATTGACTATCACAGGTTCACATTGTCAATAGAGTTACTAGAATGGGTGGCAAATTTCCTGATTTTTGGGGTAAGATTCTTCATATTTACCGTTAGCAAAAGTACCAGGATGTTTGTACTGTGGGTGAAAAGTAATTAAAAGTGTTCTGTATTCAATATAAAGTACATAATATTTTAAATAAATAGAAATTGACTAAGTTGGAATCACAAAAATTACATATTTGCCCCAAAAGCGACTAAGATGGAGAATATAATATTGGCCATAGAATAGACTTTAATGGGGTAGGGGCTCTGAGAGGCCAGCAGCATATACCCAGCAACAATTGACCCAAGTACCCCCCTCGGGTTTGAATTCATAGCAAATTGTCATAAATGTGCTAGAGTTTCACCCAAAGATGTCCATGTGTACATGTATGTATGTACCTAATGAGGGGAGGGGGATCTCCAAAGCCAAGCTATTTAAAGGAAAGTACAAGACTAAACTGGAATTTCCAGAGGGGTGTGGAGGGAGGTTGTTATGAGGATCGAATTACTTTCAGTGCATCTTTCACGCGCTTCCAGACTTTTCTAGAATTATCTTACAGTCTGTAATATTCCAGAGATTTCTTTCACGCAACTCAACAGTTTCCACAAATAGTACAACTTGTAATACACTATGAACAGCAACAGAACATTCTAGATGCTTTGAGTAAAAGTATAAAAGCTGCCTTGTAAGAAGTACAAACGAGATTTGCCTGAGGGCTTACCCTCGTGGCCAGATGTGACTGAACTTGTCGATGCTACTGTGAGGAAGCTTTAATGTGGCAAAGCTATGACCTTTGACCTCCCGCGTGCCTCCATAACTCAATAGTACACGCTATGGCATTTACCATTTGTTAATTTAATGGTTAATAATAAATTGGTTGGCCATGGTGATACAAACATTTAAGATAGATCTCATGGTGATCATCCAGTCACTTACTTGACTTTATCAAAGTGTGCAAAGTCAAACCAAAACACCACACAATAAGCAAACACATTTGCAAAGTCTGCAAAAAGACTGGACAAAAACAGAGATTGGTTTAAATAAAAGACTCAAAAAACAATAAAAATCTAAAATCTTGTGCACTGGCAGGTGCATGCACAGTATGTGCTAATGACACTCCTTATGTTAAGGTTTTACATGTACTTTCAGCACAGAACACTGCAGGTCTATTCTACTTAGAACTTGACTTTGCCAATAAGTTTGACCTGTCTTCTTTATTTTGACAATCACTCATAATAAAAAGAACAAATTTAATTTATCAGCTTTAAAATAAAATTTGTCTCTTGTCCATCAGCAAGCCTACTGTAAGTGTGTTATTTACTGTAAACTTCTGAGAGTAACAACCCTTGTTACTTTTGGAATTCGCATCCTTTGGGCTTGTCACTTTCAGGGGGTACTTTCTTTCTAGAGGTCGTTACTTTCAGGGAGCAAAAAAAGTTGTCATAATATAAAATTGAGATGACTGAGCACTTTTTACAAAATAAAAGATGGAAATTCTAAAAACAGTTCTTAAACCTGAGAGACAATTCTTTGTTCCAGTTTACATGTCATGTCATGTCTTAACCATGCTGTCTGTGGTCAGCAGGGAACAAGTCAGACACCATGACTGTTTCTACTTTCTACTTTCTACTTCATGACGCACTGCTAAATAATTATATTATTACCCCACTGAAACAACCTCCTCTTAATACGCTTCTGTTGAACATGATTTTAAATTGAATCAAAGTTTCATGTGGTTATGTTCCTGTTACTTGACAGGTTTTGTTTTACAAGCATGAACTGATAAAGTGCGTATTGATCGTTCAAAATGCTTTGTGCTATAGTGCTTTAAATAAACTCTAATTTTTGCCTTTTTAAGGAGACAGACCTGAATATAGCTAATTTCTTCAGATGTCTAAAGTTTACAAGAACAGCAAGTGGTGGCAATAAACTCATTAGGAACTGGTGTCTGGAAATAAGTGAAGAAAAACCATTAGACAATACTACAAATTCTTACAGGTATAATAAGAGTTAATCACGTCTTGAATGTTCCTAAAGGATATCAAGGATTTACACTAGGAGGGATTTTTTAAAATTCCTCCAAAATTGTACAAGCTTCAGCCAAGTGTAATTTGAAACAATTTTCAAATACGAGTCTACTGACTACAGATTGTGTAAAATCCTTTATTATTCAACTTTCATAAACTGTACGAATTCCGATTTTCTGATTGGTTGATTTGTACCTCATGATTACTGGGTTGTGACGAAACAAGGTCCTTGACGTCATTATCATGGTGTAATATCCGTGGTGTAAATTCATTACACCACTGTCATTGCACCATGGCTACAGCTGACTCAAAGTTTGACGATTTTTGTTTGCAGTGTATTCAATTTGAATAATAAAAATTTTAACGCACTCATTGCTCGTGAATTATCAGGATTTTCGTGCACTCGTTCACTAACAATGAACTTGAAATTTCTCATTCATTGTTAATGAACTCGTGCAAGTAAATCCCCGATAATTCACTCCCTGAGTGCATTAACTTGTGATTATTGCTCATTACATGTAAAAGCTTTGTTACAATTTCCCATTTATAACAATTGAAATTGTGAACACTCTTGTATTAATTTGAACTGCAGTGCAAAAAAGAAGTTCGTGGTACATGTAGCTTGGCTTGCTCTCAGACAATCACAATCATTAAAAACAATTTTCTCAGTAGTTAAAAAAATAATTAACTTGCTACATATTCACTGTTGGTAGTCATTAAATTTAGATTGGTTGGAAATAAACAATAGTTTTATTTGTACAATTATTATTTTTTGGATTATTCAAAATTCCATTTGCTGTTAGTGGTACATGTAGTTATGCAAACTGGGCTAAAATGAAAAAAAAATTCATTTGACAATCTTTAGTCTGTACCCATGTCATATCGAAACTTACTTCATCTGTTGATAATCTGTTGCTATACCTTTTAGCCCTATTTACGGATTTCCTTTAGCTCCATTACTTACATGCACAGTAGTATTTGTATATGCAAATTCAATGATAACGAAGGAAATACCAACCAGTGGGTTGAACTCTTTTTATTTATTTTTAAAACCCCCTAATAATGTGATTGGCTGAGAGTAGGCCATTTTATTGTTAAGGTATTGTTAGTATTGTTTGCACCGTTGTGTAAATTAGCATGTGCATATTCACAGTTTTCTCAGTCATATTAAGCAACCGCATGAAAGCACAAGTAATTAAGAATTTAAATTAATTGTGATATTTGAAATTTCTTTCATATTGCACAAGCCTACTCCTAATCATGTGACTTAAATTGTAAGAAAGTACATATTAAGTAATCTTTTTTTAGCCAGGGTGGCCCATTCAGCAGCGGGGCTGATATCTAGAGGGGCCCTGGACAAAAAAAAAATACAAAATATCATGATAATTTAAAATTCAAGATAAAAATTAAGTAACACATAGTTTAAATTTGAATAAATTTGCACTCACATTCACACAGTCAATTACATACATGTGGTATGGAATATACATGTATGGACCTTGACTATTAACAGCGTACAGTTAACAACTATTCACCAAAGTGGAGGTGGCTAGCGGCAGATATTTACCAAGCAGCAAAGTAAATATCCACTGCTAGCCACTAATACTGAGGTGAAAAGTTGTTTTAGTCATTTCCATTTCATTTCCATTTTTTAGTATACACTAGAACAGTGACAGAGATAATATACACCACAAAAAAATTAATTTGGATGATTTCCTCACTTGTCACGGATGCAAACCAGGACACCATTTTATCTCAAGCTGCTCGGTCGAGGTAAATAGCAAAGGATATTCGGAGTTTAACCTGCCAATCAGTGCATGCCTTCAACGCTATGCACTGTTTTAGTATGTACTAATAAATATAAGTATAAATTTACCGTAGTCTATTGTGAATCCGTGAATTTGATTGGCTATATTACCGTTTTCTATCGATCTGCTGATAGTCAACAGTTACGCATCAGTGCACTTCGCACATCACATTTGAACCTGATGTTCCATAACAAAACAGTTCTTTTCTACGTGCTACAGTACTTGACATTTTTTTCTTTTTATGCAATGAGACTACGGTAAATTTATACTAAAACAATTAGACTACTCGCCCTCGTTTTCTACGAGCGATAGTCAACTCGTCTGCGCCTTGTTGACTATCTGCTCGTAGAAAAGTTGGGCTCGTAGTCTAATTGTTAAATATTATCCATTTTGAAATGACAGATCCATCATTCCAGCAACAGAACAGACATGTACATACTTTTCATAACTTTACAAATACAGCTGTAGATCTACATGTATATAATTAATTAAAACTGCTTTTATGTCAACATTCCATCAGCAAGGTCCAAACATTTTTTACAAATCTCAGCAGCTGAATACTCACCTGCTTAGAACTGGGAACATGTTGTTTAATGTATCAGAGATGAAAATCAAATATGCACATGAAAAACCTGATGACACAAAAAGTTTAATTTTCATCATTTATTTCGTTAATAAAAAAATGCTAATATATGATTTTCAAATTTTATCAGGTGAGTTTAAAGTTCAAATGTAGCTGCAGAATCAAGGGGAATAAAACAAATCACTCTACAAGACTTCTAGAAATTTAAATTAGCACAAGGAGTATTTTCTCCTAACCCTGGATGGAATGCAAACTGTCCATCACAGGGTTCCCCTCCCTCTTCACAGCAATAAATTTGCTGGTACCCATATTTACACCTGGGTGAAGAGAGGCACTGTGAGAGGAAAGAGGCTTACCTAAATACACAGCACAACGTCCCCAGCAAGGGCTCGAACCTGGACTGTTCATTCCAGAGTCCTGCACACTAACTGAGGCCCCTGCACCTCCCTTAAGTAACACAAGAGTTACAGGTAAAGTACTACTTATTTTCATTAGAAACTGTTTCTGAAAAATAAATATTACTAACTGATAAGTCACCTATTTGAGAAATGACTATGCTTGTGTCAACTAAAGCTCTGCCAGAATTTCCAAGAGCATAATAACCTGAAACAATGAAATGAGATAAGTTAACACTGACTGTCGACTGTACATGTACATGCACATACACGTACTACCTCGGGAGTAAACATGACTGTATTCATATAATAGGAACTAATCTGTAGAGGTTCTTTTCCTTTTCTGAGAACATTATGCTTTTCTGAATTACCAATGTCAAAAAATCAGTACATGTACAGTATGTCTTACAAAGGATGTCACTGAATGTTTTTTCACAGCATGTTTAAATGATTGTGTTGCGAGTTACCAGTATAAGCCATTCCCTTTATTTGCTGGAGCTGGGATAAGGGATGGTGTGATACAGATATCCTATAGCATTATTATTCTAACTGAAGATATGATTTATCCCAGTGATCGCAGTTATATGCACAACTTTAGCAGTTGTGAAAAAACATTCAGGCCTAAACAGGATTCGAACCCATACAGCTGTAACCACAGGGATACTGGTGCAGTGCTCTACCAACCGTTCTGGCCTGACTTTTTTTCAGGCTTTAATTTCACATCTCCTTAATAAGTTGTGAGTATAATTGCGATGATCAATCATATCTTAATATCATTCTCTGCAGTTCAAAAATATGAAGTTCAACTTCCTTATATTCACTTATATATTACACTAACTGAAACATTATTAATACATGTACATACATACATATACATAACTTTATTTTGAATCGAATTTGGCTACCCTGTAGATTCAAGTCAAAATAAAGTTATCTATGTAATGCATTACTAGATGTAGCTCTCGCTAAGTGCCAATGAGCAACCATTCAAAACAAATTCTAATTTGGAACTTTGAAAAACGGAGTCATGTTTTGTGCATGTCACTTTTTTGTAGTCATGTATTCAAAACAACATCAAATGTCTTAAATTTTGACGTAAATATTGTAAATAGAGAGAGATTCAACATGACGTTGCATCAAATGGCAAACAGCAAAAATGAAACTTTTGCCATCTGTAAATAAATGTTTCAGTTAGCATGATTGTCCAGGTAGGGATACTCATGAAAAGTACACTGTTGCTGGTAACTACATTTACTATAAAATTAGCCAATAATTTAATTACTGCAATTTGAGCTGTTAAAACTAACCAAGATCTCCATAATCAATCTCATGATGAGGGTTCTGCAACTAAATATTCAAGAAAACCAATATCAACCTAATGTACAAAGATGAATGTATTTATGAATGTATCATTTATTTATCAATATTGGATTCCTGTTATTTTAAGGTGATTCCCGAGTTAAAGAACCCGCCATAGATTTCCGATGAAACTCGGTATGGTGTCATTGCAGTACAAGGAGATGTTAAAAACGTAATAAAAAGAGGGGGTCACCATGCTTGTTTTCATGCCACGATGCTGACAAATATGGTTATTTACAATAGATGACTTTTGGTTATCTCATTGCTCAACAAATAAGTTCAATTATTTTTCAATGTGGCATGTTATATCACACAGAGTTCAACTTTCTTTGATTACCTATTCATCTACGTCCCAGAAAAAATGGCTTCAAATACCCTGCATTATTAATTGATATTTTTATCCTTTAAAGGAAACATAATTTGGACTTGCTCTGTTGGGCCGTTACATCTCTATCTGTAGCATTTATTTCATTTGCCAAAAAAGTAGCCATAGATTTCTGCCAAATTTTTTCTCAGGGAAGGGAGCATTTATCTCGCTATCGAGCTTAGTTTGAAGGAAATCTCTTAGGTTTTGTACCTGCGCACGCTCGTGACGCAAAAATGGTGTGCAGTAGGCAAAACTCGGGAATCACCTTAATACAAGAAAATTCAACAATGTAAGAGTGCACACTACAACAGGTTTCTGATTAATAATAATGACCCATCAGTGTACAACTCACAAGGTATACTGCAAAAGAAAGACAATTTGTTGGTTCTTGCATTGAAATGGTGATGCATGAGAATCCATGCTTTCAGCACTTCATACCAAATAAAAAGCAGCAATTAATACAACTGTTTTGCTTCGCACAAGCCTGTCAGCTCTAAGCGTAAAGCCCCAACCACAAGATTGCCACAATTTATCGCATGATATTGAAACACTGTTGGGCACAACATGTTGCATGTGTTTGGCCACCCTGACATGATGTGTTGAAACATGTTGGGTGTTGTCAGCTCAAATTTATCATTATTTTTAAGCACATTCTCATCCTCAGAGCCAGGACCCTTTCGGCCAGCACTGAGAATCACGACCTCTCGCTGGACCTGATTTTCTGAGCATGCCCAGGGGATTTATGTTGTGTTCTCAGCTAATCAGATTTGTCAGATTGGACACGTATCCAAGAATTCACCGACTTTCAGTGTTTGAGCCACTCAGAGGTCGTGATTCTTGGTTTTTTTTCTTGTTATGACAACCAAAAAGGTTG
>JAHPZR010039407.1:20000-33532 GCA_019787425.1 Platygyra sinensis | reverse complement strand
TTAGAAATAACGAACTTAAGCAAGTGTGTAAATTCATTATTTACAAATAATGAATTTATTACAAATAATGAATTCAAATAGTGAATTCAAATAATGAATTTACAAATAATGAATTCATTATTTACAAATAATGAATTTCACCTCGCCGAGTGTAAAATTTATTATTTATAAATAATGAACTTAACTGACTGTGTAAATTCATTATTTAGAAATAATGAAATTTCATCTCGCCGAGTGAAAATTTATTATTTACAGGTTAATGCACTCGGCGAGTGAATTATCGGGATTTACCTGCACGAGTTCACTAACAATGAACGAGAAATTTCAATACCACACGAGGCCGCCGAGTGCGGTATTGAAAATTTCGAGTTCATTGTTAGTGAAGGAATAAACCTGCCAGTGCCAAAATGATAATATTTGTTGTCGGGAGTGTTTTGAGTGAACGCAACTCACGCCGGGAAGAACTCTTTCCTTTTTCTAGTGGTTTAAGCAAGGGAAGGCAGATTACTCAAAACCAACATAATCGTGACCAACATTTTCGCCCCAATCCCAGTAACCAAAAAATACAAAACAGTAACAACGCTCTTCCTCAGCTTCAAACACTTGAATATATGAATTTCACCCCGGGAATTTCATTTATCGCAACATTTCTGTGATCTTCAACATTTAACAGGTGAGTCTTCTTCCCTAGAAAACCCTGGTTTCATCACCCTTGAAGACATCCTCTTCTTCGCAATGGGGCATAGAGAGATCCCTCCTATTGGTTTTGAAGTTGAACCCTCTGTAAATTTTCAGCACTCTTAATTGGTGTGGAGGGTGGCAGGAATCCAAAGGCTAACACATGCGCTTGCTCGATCCAGCTGCCAGTGCCACACAATACTTTTAGTCAGTTTAAAGAGAATAAGGAATTTGGTATCACAAATGGTGGAGGATTTGGAATGCCATAGTAACTGTTGCCCTGTTAAAGAGAACTTGGAATTTGGTATCGCAAATGAAGGAGGATTTGGAATGCCAACGTAACTGTTGCGTCGAGTCGTCAGGAGTCGTCGATGTTGACATCGTCAGATGTCCCTGGAGCTCCAGAGAGTTCTGAACGAATCACGTGAGGCATGCTAAGTTAAAGGTCTAGTCGCTATTAAAAATCAACAATGGTTTAAAAGTAAATGGCATTTATTTTTCCATGTGTATGATCTGTGGGTTTGCCTGAGATAATCCTGCTAGTCACGTGGCTTGATCAAGCCAAACAAAGTGTCACGCAACACTACCCGCTTAAAGGTGACAAAGAATTTAACCTGCGAACAGGCTCACCTTTGGGTCAAATGCTTTCCTTCCTTCTGCGACTTTTTTTTACGCTTGGAGAGATAAAACTTCATTATTTCTAAATAATGAATTTACACACTCGGTTAAGTTCATTATTTATAAGTAATAAATTTACACTTGGCGAGATGAAACTTCATTATTTCTAAATAATGAATTTACGCACTTGGTTCAGTTCATTATTTATAAATAATAAATTTACACTCGGCGTATTCAGTTGTAAATAATGAATTTACACACTCGCTTAAGTTCGTTAATTCAAAATAATAAATTTACACTCAGCGAGGTGAAATTCATTATTTGTAAAGAATGAATTTAGACTCCTGGCTAAATAATTTATTTACAAATAATAAGATTTACAAACTTTATGATATGTAAATAACTTTTTTGGAGATGACCTGATATATAAATAATTGAAGATGTTTAGTTTATTATTTATATATAATAACTTTATGGTAAAAGATTATTTGTAAATCAGGACGATCCTAAAATAATTATTTACATATCAATGGACAAGTTCTTGTGTCTTATTTATAAATAAATTTTCTGGCATTTCCAATTATTTATAAATAAGGGAAAATGGCATAAATTTGGTCTAAATAATAAATTTACAATCGGCGCCCCATACTTTTCTCACAATGTTGTCTTTGAAGAATATAGTTTTTAGTCAAGAAATTTTTTCTAAGATGATCAGTTCACCTGTTCATTCACTATTGTGACTTTTTACTACTTCTGTTGAATTTTTCATATAATTGTGATATAAACCAAGACATTAGTTGAAATTAAAGTTGGAGATTTAACAAGCTATGGTAAGCATTTTTTGTGATGTGCAAAGTTATCTTTTAGAAAAATCTCTTCAAAAACAAAGAATGCTGAGGTAAAAAAGCAACCACGAAAGCTCAGTAGTAACAAAGCAAAAAGAACGACTCACACGGTTTAGAAATGACAGCACTGTAAGCTTGTGGCTAAACCTTTTAAGATGCACCATTTGCCGCATAGCTGCTACAAAGTATTAATTAAACAATTCTTCCACCTAAGTATCACTGTGCACTATCTTGTGCTGGGTTCCTGTACTTGCGACAAGACCTTCCTCATTCTCTCAAACATTTTAGGAACAAGTTCCAAGTGTGTTTTACAACACTGATCAACACAAACATCCAGCTCTGCTTGATACTTTGCGACTTCTGACTGAGTTGTATTTGGGTCCATATTGTCTTGAATTTTGTCTTGGCACTGTTGAGCACAGCGACCAAGTCGATCCTAGACATAAACAAACAAAAAATATACAAATGTATTTGCAATAAGCAATCTGACATTCTGATGAAAAACTAAGCCTTAGCGAAATAAAATGACCATGAAGGACATGATATGATGACTAGCATTTTGTCTGTAGAACAGGAGAAGCGGGAAGGAAGTAGTGTAAATTTACTTTGGCACCAATTTCTGCAATCCAAATGAAGAGATACTGACTGTATGGGCTTCCATCTGGCATAATTTACATGCATTGGTTAAATCTTGAAGGAACATTTAGCCAGCTTATGAAGACTGAGTACATGAAGGACACTAACAAGCAAATTACTTAAGAACCTAATCAGTGTTGTTTACTTACAATATGCCATCCCAAACCTTATTCCTGCACTGGTAAAGAGAATATCTACCTGGAATCCAGTTAGTTCTTTACCAAGGTACTCTTGAATTTGCTGGATTGGCACAAAACACTTGTTCATGCATTGTTGAACTTCCTCTTTACTAGCAGTTAAATTTTCACAACATTTTGCAGCACAGAAGTGAGACTTGGCCTATTCAAAAGACACCACGGATTCAGTACAGTTTAGGCCAAGAACTGATTAGCTTTCAAAAGAAAACCCTATATCATGAAAGATGCCACTTTTGATTTCAGCTTAACAAGTGTAGAGTGGAACATAAGCTGGCCCAGAAAGCATATGTGGCTTTTGGAAATCTTTGTTGATTAGAAGCAATCAAAGACGTTTAATTCTTTAACTTGCCACAGGCACCCAAGTTCATGATATAATAACAATTCAGTGTTCTGAACTTAAATGTGACTTTCCACAGCAAGGACCATTACATAAAAAGCTTCCCTTCCTTTGAATGAAATAAACAGCAGAGCAAAGGCCTAATGCCTGTAGGAATGTGGTGCCGAGGCCTTTTAGACCCAGACTCGTCTCCCTATATGACAAGACACTTAATTTTGTGCCTCAGGTTAATTAATAACTACACACACCCTATCCAAAATTTCCAGGCAAAATATCCCAACACCCTGGTTAAGAAACTAAATGTTACTAGGCTTGGTTCTGTCAGGATTTTTCCTGTGAATTGTGCAGGGGTGGAGGGGGAGGGGCAAGGGGGGGGGGGGGGGAGGAGGGATCAGAACCTTCCTCTTCCTCTACTCTATTCTCCTGTTTCATGTGCCTTTATATCCTGACCCCCATCCTTGTCCATCTTGCTCCCATCCCCTGTAGGTAAGGAGACTTTAAACACATCCTTGTCATTTAGCCATGAAATCTTTTAATTTTTTCTTTGTTTTCAGCCCTGCTCCTCTTACTCATGTCTTTGGAAAGCTTAAGTGACAACATTCCAATTTTTCAGTCAGTCCAGAAGTCTCAAAATATGCTAAATGTACCGTAAACACTGGCGTGTAAGCCGCACTTGCAGATAAGCTGCACCCCAAGTTTGGGAACTCAAATTTTGGAAAAAAATTAGGAAAGAAATTAAAATTAATCGGAAGTGGAGTCTTAAGAAAGATGTCAGTTATGTACATTCATTGTTTCCTCTGAAAGTTTCTAATTGAACAGGCCAACCCGCGCATTAACTAACTAACATTTAAACAGAGAATACTAAAACTCTTACCTACAATTTTAGCTCTGTAATGGTATGAAAATCCGACTTAGACATAAATTTGATCTTTCTCTGGTATTTTTAATCCATTATTTTTCATTACGTCGACCGTTTCTCAATAGAATTTACATACAACAACATGAATGCTTCGGTTTCGGTTTGTTCGTTTGAAGCTTAGTAACCAGGCAATTGATAAGAAGTTGGAAGTACTGGGAACAATGCAGTTTACGACACGTAGTTTTGCTCACTTGCTGAGGGATTGATTTCTGTCGAAGTGAGTGGCCATTGGTGGCAATGGAAACAACTTTCTGGTGGAAAGAGATTCCCTGCCAAGTGACATTCGGCTGCTCAAGAAAGGCAACGTTAAACCGGTTAATATAAACAAAAACGGCTCTTTTAGCCATAGGAGCCACCAAACTCGCAAAAGCAAACATACTGTGGTATAGTCTTGTGGAGTTCTTATCATTTTGCTACACAGCTCTATTGAGTTTGTAAAATTTTTGCTGAAAAGTGTTAATTTATGCAAATTTATGGCATGGTCTTCAGATGTTCTCGCAGATAAGCTGCATCCACAATTTGATACGAAAATTTTGAGCAAAAAGGTGCGGCTTATACGCCGGTGTTTACAATAAGTCAAAACATTTTGGGTTCTTGTTTTTGAAAGTATTTTCACCCTTCATAAATGACCAAGGCTGTTGCCTAACAATATTTCAAGGAGCCCAGAAGGGCAAAGCCAAAAAGTTAGGAGCCCAACAAGTAATGTTTTGGGGGATGCTTCAAAAACTTAGGAGCCCAAAAGACTTTCTTGGGTGCCCCAGGCTGCCGGGCTCCTGTTAGGCAGCAGCCTTGATGACTCTTACTTTCTCGATCTCCCACTTCCTGCCCTTTCCCCTCCTGCTTCCCCTCTTTTTCCTCTCCCACCTCCTGCCCAGGCTACCACCCTCCTGTCCTCCTCCCCCACTGAATTCTGGCAGAGAGACTGCTCACATCCTAGACACTGAACTGTCAAAATTTATACAAGTTCAAAACAAAAGATCCTAAATACCATACCCTGTCCAGTAACTGAACACATGTGCATCAAAAGCTGTAAGGGCTACATATATTTTACCTCATCTTATTAAAAGAAGAACAAAGTTTTGCCAAACAATGTCATGTGATGTTGTATTTAGTTGAACCCATGCAATGCCTAGTAATAATGGTACAAAATACCTAAATTCCCACTCAAAGAAGCACTTGATAACAATTCTGAATATATCGTGATATATTTATCTATTTCAAGATCCAGTAAAGTGCTATGCATTAAAAAAAATAAATCAACAGAAAAGAGGACATTTTTCAGATACCGTAGAATTCCGAAAGTAATGGCCCCCCCGAAAGTAACGGCTACCCGAAAGTAACGTTAATTTTTTGCCCCCCTATTAAATCCTGAAAGTAACGGTTCCCCCGAAAGTAACGGCCCCCGAAAGTAACGGCCCCCCGAAAGTAACAGCATTTTAAAAAATTACCCCAAAACGGTCACAAAACACTGTTGTGACTGCTGTATTTGATGTTCACTTCAAGCATTACTTTCAAAACGCTTACAAAACGATCTTAAGAAGTACTGTGACATATTCAACTGGAAAGAGAGAAATACAAATAACCTCTCTTCTACACCAAGGTTTGTCATGAAACCAAGATTATATTTCAATGTATACAGATAAGAAAACTAGAACTTGGAAAAATTCTCAGATTATCTTGGAGAACATGCACATGCTTGACTAAAAAACGTTTAAAGAATCGGTTTGTGCATGATTTAATCTGTGAATGAAACTTATGAACACTGCAATACTTTATTGAAATTAATTTAACAGTGAAGAGTCAAAAGTACTGTACAGTTGTAGTAATCGTGTGTGTATAGCATACCGCTTAAGCTAGTCTGTTTTGTTTACTGTTTGTTCATCTGGTTACGTTCCATTTTAGGAATATGCCTAAATGGAACGACTTTTAAATTTCATAATACGCGCCCTCTTTGTCTGAGACCGTTTCTAGTTACAAACGTTTTTTACCTGTCCGAAAATAACGGCTACCCGAAAGTAACGACTACCCGAAAGTAGCGGCCCCTTTTGCCCGCAAAACTCGAAAGTAGGGGGCCGTTACTTTCGGAATTCTACGGTATTCCCTCAGTGAAAATTTTCTTTTGGCTTAGTACGGCTGTTTTTCAAAAGTGAGTATTTACAATCGGATGTCACGAAAACTCAGACCCTGAAATTTTTTTTTTAAATAAAAAAGGTTAACATTTTTTGGAAAAAGATTTACATATTGTAAACTCATCTCAATTCTTATCGCCTAATGTTTTATGAACGTGAAGAATGACCATCACAGTGAATTTTCCAATTTAAGCAATTGGAAAGAAGAAGCTTGAAAAAATCAGGGCTTCAACGGGATTCGAACCTGTGACCTCCATGATACCTGTACCATGCTCTACCAGCTAAGCTACGAAGCCACACATCGGGAGCAAGGTCAATTTATTGAGTTCATCTCTCTCGTGAGGAGTGAAATGATGTGACGTGTATATTCTTTCCAGTAGCTTAAATTGGAAACTTCAATGCGATGATCATTCTTCACTTTCATCTACAACCGCAGTTTAAATAGCTTAAATTGGAAACTTCACTGCGATGATCATTCTTCACTTTCATCTACAACCGCAGTTTAAATATGAATTATTTCATATATAAGTCACATCATTTCACTCCTCACAGGAGATATGAACTCAATAAATTGACCTCGCTCCCAATGTGTGGCTTCATAGCTCAGTTGGTAGAGCATCGCACCGGTATCGCAGAGGTCACAGGTCCGAATCCTGTTGAAGCCCTGATTTTTCCAGGCTTCTTCTTTCCAATTGCTTAAATTGGAAAATTCACTCTGATGACCATTCTTCACTTTCATCTACAACCACAGTTCAAATATGAATTATTTCATATATACGTCACATGTTTTATGGTCATGCAATGTTTATAGGCAACCACCAGAAAGAAGCGACATAATTTATTTTCTCCGGTTTATCACTGTCACATCGATCAAACAGTGCAAAAACTAAGGTTAAAAGTAGCAGCCGACACTTTGATGACATTTGCAGGGGAATTCTTTACGGAAGTCGCTATAATGTTGTTCATATTGAAGCCGGCAATTGAAGGTCATTGAAGTCAGTTCTGTATCCACCAAACGTGACAGTGATAAACCGGAGAAGAAAAATATCTTGACTCTTTCATAAGCGGCTGTTGCCACCCATGAACATTTTAGGTGATAAGATTGAGACGAGTTTACAATGTAAATCTTTTTCAAAACAATGTAAATCTTTTAAATTAAAAAAATCGAGGGGTCTGAGTTTTCGTGACACCCTTTGCAATCATCTTTTAGCTCAAGGGCATTAACCCTAATTTCAGACCTGCCAACCACTAGTAAAGGAAAATCTGGAGACCCATGAAAAAAATCTGGAGATTCTACAAAAAATAGTGAGATTCTATTTTTTTCCGATCAAACCCCATTTCCATCGAGGGAACTAGACACCAACTCCCCTTTCAAAATGGCGGACAGACGGGGAGAAAAACAACAAGCAAAAATCACAGCTCAGTACAAAAAAGTAGCAGGTGCAGTGTTTTTCTCTATTAGTTTATCACTAATATGGCACTAGCATTCCTTGTAATGTACCGGTCAATTCCAAAACCGCCAATCCCCCCCCGGGGCAAACCCTGGGGCATTTGACTTTTTTGAAAAACTTTGGTCAAATTCCCCGCTATGATGCCAGTTAAGACGGTCAAATGCCCCACCCGCTAGAGCTTCAAAGAGGGTCAAATCCCCCAACACTCCAGGCATGTTAAAGCAACTGTGGAAACAAGTTCTGCAAAATTTTCAGCCACTACGAATTTCTTGTTCAGCTTGTCTTCTCTCCACACTTTAAACAAAGGCATATTCCACAATATAACTTTACAAAACGACAACAACAGAAAACCCACGTGGAATCGACAATAGCAATGACCTGTGAACGCGGCTCATGTGCTGAATCAAAGAATTGTGACCGCTGACAGACGTTTTGACAAGAAGTCAAATGCCCCACTGGGCGGGCCTCATTTTGGGTCAAATTCCCCACTGTACAGAGCTTAACGCGAGTCAAATGTCCGGGTATTGCCCCCGAGGGGGGGGGGGGGGATGGGTGGTTTTGGAATTGACTGGTACATAAATATTCCATTTTTATTCACCAACTTAATTTATTTCATTTCAGAAAGATTTTTCCTAAAAAACCGTGAGATTGGGAGCCTTGTCGCGAGACCGTGGGAAATGATAAAAAATTGTGAGACTCAAGGCAGAACCGTGAGAGTTGGCAGGTCTGTAATCGAAGGTTTCACGGTCGCGGATGTCATCTTGGTAGTGGGGCAAACGCGGCAAAAGTTACAGTGAATGTATGGGAAAAATCGTGATTTTGATGCTTGATAACTCGAGGAAGGTTGATATTCTGAAATTTCTGTGAATTGCAAACTAAAGATATTAGCTAAAAGAGTTAACTGATTAAATCTGAAGAGCATCGGTTTGCTGAGAAGCGAGAAATCGTCTTTTTAGTTTTTCATACAAATGCTTCTAAATTTTCCCGCGAACGGCGGCTCCATTTTACAGACAAATATATGAGAAATAAGAATTTAAATATGCGGCTTTCTTTGTAAGAGTACAATTCTCAAATTTGATCGGTTACCTCTTATAGCTAGCACTTTTAGTATGTAATTCATAGAAACTGTAGAATGTCAAACTTCCTCGAGTTATCGAGCATCAAAATCACGATTTTTCCCATACATTCACTGCAAATTTTGCCGCGTTTGCCCCACTACCATCGACACTACCAACTAGATGACGTCCGCGACCGTGAAACCTTCTATATGTCCAATATCTCAGACAATAGCTGATTTTCACTACATTTTTTATGTAACACATGCACCAGCTGATTTCTTACTGACCTGAAGCCCCCTCAGCTGTTCTTTTTCAAGTTTTTCTATCGATCTCTCAACTTCTTCCTTCACACGTGTTTGAGCCGCACTAGCCGCCATATTGGGAAAAATATTTGTAGAGGACTGGACCCAAATGTCCCAGTCTCTTAGCATCGTTCGTAAGAAAATGTTAGCAAAACTGTTAGCAAACAAACATTGATCAAGTGATCAATCTCAGATTATGCATAGAAAAAAAAATAATAGGGACCCCATGGGAGCATGCAAGGGATCTAAATTAGATGAATTTCCTTTTCGGAAGTGTTCATTACAAGGAGTTGCCCGTATTATGGAGGTGCCTCCTGATGGACAGGTTCGACTGACCGAGGTCGGTACAAAACGTGGACCCCTCATCGGGACCCCCCACGGGACACCCATTTGGACCCCATTTGGACCTCATTTGGACACCCTCCTGGACCCCCTTTTATACGCAGAAAATGTCATTTTCTCAGTGTAAGTAGAACACTGACTGTTACTCCTTCGCTCGGTCCCTCCTATCGTTCTTCCATTCGGGTTAATTTTGTGCCGACAAGATCCAGTGAAATTCAGGATCGAGGTTCTAGAGAGCTTCATGACAATAAGGACTTAATGACTGGCCCCAAGGGAAATAGTGAGGTTTTTTTCACCGATACGCTCAACATTGAGGTCGAGGAAGTAGAAGTAGCGCCACTTCCGATGATTTTTCATCGGAAAGTATACCCCATTATACCCTGTGCTTGTAATGAATAATAAATAAATAAGTCTACTCAATCAGTGAAGCCAAGAGCTCTTGGTGAAGCACAGGAAGAATGTGAAGAATGAAGAAATTTACGCAGCGTTGAGCCAAAAGATAACAATTTTACGAAAGAAAATAGTAAAAAAGCAAAAGTGCTGCATTTCTTAGTGTTACAACTACGTGATCGTATCTTGACCGTGACCGATAATCAATTTTCTTCGACCTTTTAAGATTGTTCCGTTTTATCCATTCATTTCGGGATAAATTTAGGCCTTTTCCGGAGTGTAAAATGTTTAGAAAATTACCAACCAAGGTTAAGGTAAAGGTCAACAGAAAAAAGTAATAATGTTAACACGGGGTAATTGACTCTCCATAGATGGTGGTTGTGACGGGAAAGTACAAAACATAAACCTGGGTCCATGACTAGTAGTAATCAACGATCATGAGTGCGTTCTATGCTTGTGATATAACTTAAATATCTGTCTGACAGGCTGATTTTCAAAAGCATAATTGTGTTATATCTGGTATTCTCAGCGCGGCTGGAACCTTCATGCCTGAACAATGACCTGATCAGGAATTACTTATTCACATTAGAGGGAGAAATACCCTAATAGTCTCCGAAAAGAACACAAAAGCACGTTAAAGGAAGGAGCACTTCGTTCAAATGGCAAGAAATCCAGATAAATGAATGAATTCGTGAACAACATTCCAAACGTAACAGCTGTGGACCGAGAGCATTTCCAAGTTTCTGGATGCCATAATTCACGCTTCAGTATCAAAGATACTCGGAAGCGAGTGTTCCTTTTGTCATATATAAAAGAATACGCGAAGTTCTTAGTGAAAAGACTTGATGTTCATTCGGAGGTTCTCGCTGGAAAAGCCCGGGTATAAAATTCAAACGTGGTAGGTTCCTAGTGATTTCCTCAAACAAAGAGTCTGACGACTACATCATGTTCGAACTGCCTTGGAAATTCGTGTATAGTGTGCAAGAGAAGGAATAGAGAGTGAAGGTAACGAAAACAGAGAAAAAGAATCAAGAAACTAATTAAAAGTCCGTAGATCTCAAAGTGTGTCATTTTGTTGGTTTACCATGTAATGTTGTCAATTTAGGGTGCGTTTCTTTGAGAAAATATAAGATTGGATTCTTAAATCCGAAAAAATCCGAAACAGATTTTGCGTTTCTTTTCTAAAAAGATCAATCAAAGATCACTCGGATCAAAATGCGCCGGAGTCAAAGGAACCGAAGAATCCACTCTGGGTTAGGACCATGATCCAAGTGATCTTGGATATAACTGTTTAGAAAAGAAACACAAAATCTGTTTTTTGGATTTTAGAATCCAATCTTGGATTTTCTTTAAAAAACACACCTTAAATTGACGACATTACATGGGTAAACCAACATCTAATTCATAACCTATTTTTGTGCCGGATTTTCTTTAAAAACACACCCTAAATTGACGACATTAAGCACATGGGTAGACCAACACCTATTTCATAACCTATTTTTGCGCCGACACTCATAAAATAGAACCCCGTCGTTTCGTAATAACTAACCTTACACCAAGTTGAATTACTTGGTAATTTTAACCCTAACCCCCCCAAAAAAAACCCAGTTAACTCTCCAAGTGCTGACACCACCCATATACTATTATACAATATAATTTCTTAAACTTCAGCTCACAGATTAAACAACCTTCATCATGTTATGTTCTGAGCCTGTCTTTTCTAGAAAAAAAAGTCATTCTTCGCTTTTTTTTTTTCTGCACTTCACTGACTAATGTACCGGAAAATTCCACGCCCATCCTCCCCCGGGCAAACCCCGGGCATTTGACTTTTTTGAAAAATTTTGGTCAAAATCCCCGCTATGTTGCCAGTTTAGAAGGTCAAATGCCCTACCCGTTAGAGCTTCAAGAGGGTTAAATCCCCACCCTCCAGGGAAAACAGAATCGCTTACCTTAGGAAAGACAGGCTCAGAACATAACATGATGAAGGTTGTTTAATCTGTGAGCTGAAGTTTAAGAAATTATATTGTATAATAGTATATGGTGGTGTCAGCACTTGGAGAGTTAACTGGGTTTTTTTTGGGGGGGGTTAGGGTTAAAATTACCAAGTAATTCAACTTGGTGTAAGGTTAGTTATTACGAAACGACGGGGTTCTATTTTATGAGTGTCGGCGCAAAAATAGGTTATGAAATAGGTGTTGGTCTACCCATGTGCTTAATGTCGTCAATTTAGGGTGTGTTTTTTAAAGAAAATCCGGCACAAAAATAGGTTATGAATTAGATGTTGGTTTACCCATGTAATGTCGTCAATTTAAGGTGTGTTTTTTAAAGAAAATCCAAGATTGGATTCTAAAATCCAAAAACAGATTTTGTGTTTCTTTTCTAAACAGTTATATCCAAGATCACTTGGATCATGGTCCTAACCCAGAGTGGATTCTTCGGTTCCTTTGACTCCGGCGCATTTTGATCCGAGTGATCTTTGATTGATCTTTTTAGAAAAGAAACGCAAAATCTGTTTCGGATTTTTTCGGATTTAAGAATCCAATCTTATATTTTCTCAAAGAAACGCACCCTAAATTGACAACATTACATGGTAAACCAACAAAATGACACACTTTGAGATCTACGGACTTTTAATTAGTTTCTTGATTCTTTTTCTCTGTTTTCGTTACCTTCACTCTCTATTCCTTCTCTTGCACACTATACACGAATTTCCAAGGCAGTTCGAACATGATGTAGTCGTCAGACTCTTTGTTTGAGGAAATCACTAGGAACCTACCACGTTTGAATTTTATACCCGGGCTTTTCCAGCGAGAACCTCCGAATGAACATCAAGTCTTTTCACTAAGAACTTCGCGTATTCTTTTATATATGACAAAAGGAACACTCGCTTCCGAGTATCTTTGATACTGAAGCGTGAATTATGGCATCCAGAAACTTGGAAATGCTCTCGGTCCACAGCTGTTACGTTTGGAATGTTGTTCACGAATTCATTCATTTATCTGGATTTCTTACCATTTGAACGAAGTGCTCCTTCCTTTAACGTGCTTTTGTGTTCTTTTCGGAGTCTATTAGGGTATTTCTCCCTCTAAGGTGAATAAGTAATTCCTGATCAGGCCATTGTTCAGGCATGAAGGTTCCAGCCGCGCTTAGAATACCAGAAATAACACAATTATGCTTTTGAAAATCAGCCTGTCAGACAGATATTTAAGTTATATCACAAGCATTGAACGCACTCACAATCGTTGATTACTACTAGTCATGGACCCAGGTTTATGTTTTGTACTTTCCCGTCACAACCTCCATCTATGGAGAGTCAATTACCCCGTGTTAACATTATTACTTTTTTCTGTTGACCTTTACCTTAACCTTGGTTGGTAATTTTCTAAACATTTTACACGCCGGAAAAGGCCTAAATTTATCCCGAAATAAATGGATAAAACGAAACAATCTTAAAAGGTCGAAGAAAATTGATTATCGGTCACGGTTAAGATACGATGACGTAGTTTGTAAAACTAAGAAATGCAGCACTTTTATTTTTTTACTATTTTCTTCCGGAAAATTGTTATCTTTTGGCCCAACGCTGCGTGAATTTGTTCATTCTTCACATTCCTCCTGCGCTTCACTGATTGA